>APFE030408548.1:49868-120527 GCA_000404065.3 Pinus taeda
TTCCCCTACTTCCTAACATCCCTCCCTACTTCCAAAAATTTCCCCAAGAATTTAGAAGCCCCTTATCCCCTTCATTTCACTTCATTTCGACAAAATTCCTTATTTCACACATCGGGATAAGTTTCACTCAAATGGTGTTTCAGAGCAATAAAAAATGAATTTTGGAACACTGAGAGAGTTTCTAGAACATGCCAAAGAAGAAAAACCTCCTTCACTTTTTGCACAGGTTTCATGGTTCTAGAGAAATGTCAAAATTACAATTGCCAGATCCAAGGAGGTTGGCCAAGGCACTAAAACGACGGAAAAGGCCCGATCCACTCCAAATTTTGGCCAAATCCTCCTTGACTAAGCATGGTACTTGATTGGGGACTCCCAGCCTAAATTTCAAGAAATTTGGAGAAAATTTTGTCAATTGTGAATTTTTTGTGCCAAACACAGGTTTTCTCCATTAACGGGTCTCACCCTCCGTGAGACCCTTCATCCCGGCAACTCCACTTTTCAAAAAAATAGCATTTCCAGATTTTTCATGAAAAGTTACATATTCTCATAGATGGAATTGAGATTTTGTGAAGTTTTGGGCCTCCAGAAAGTCAAAAAACATGCAAAATTTGACTTTCTGCCACTTTTTTGAACTGCAGAAAGCTGTCTTGGGAGAATTGATTTTTGACAGGGCAAATGAACTCCAAATTCAAAAATTCTAGTTGTGTTGGAAAGTAGAATCATAGACCTTTCCAACGAGCCCACTTTTGCTCAATGTGGCCACCTGAAAGTGCCCCAAACATGGCTCCAAAGGGGTGCGACCTGTCAGGCAGGGGGCGCGACCCGTCAGGCAGAATTGTCCATAAATGCACTGTACAGCCCAAAAAACGCAGATTTGACTCAGTTTGATTTTTTGAGGTGAATGATGATTCTCTTTGATGTAATTATGGTACTTTTTAGACACTTTTACCCTTATCTAACTCTTCTATAAGATTCATTCATGAAAAGGGTAAAAATTAAATGAATGAATTGGTTTCCAAGTTTATAGAGGCAAGTTGTTTTGACTGCCTAGTTTGTAGTGCTTAGTTTAGAAGTGGTTGAAATAGCTCCTAGGATAGTGAGCTTGACCCATGGAGGCAAGGAAAGAGGTTAAATCATCTATATTATGTACTTTCTTGCTCATTTTCATGGTTGGACTCTTGAGGGAGAAGCTATCATTGTATTACTTCACTGTATCTCTGCAATTTTTTGCTAAGGAAGACGAGGGTTTTGCAGTCCTCTTTTGGATTCTTGTGGACTCATGTGTTGATGGTGTGTTTCTCAATGTTCTTGTAAGCTTGTTATGTGATTCATTTCCTTTCTTTACTTCTGCACATTAAACAAATGAAGTGTTAAAGTAAGAATTCATGCTTGCCATGCTCTGCTTTTAAATTTGTTTAATTTCAATGTTTTCTACTGTCTAAAGAGAATTCAAAGTTATTGTTTGCTCTCTTTAGCTCTCTTTCTTTCATTCCTAAACATCCACTTCAGTTAAAGGCATCAACACTGTCTCCTACCTCGCCCTAAGGAACCCCCTGCAGAAACTATGTCTCATCCCCGCACCCAAAATTTCCCTCTCCTCAAATTGCCACCAAAAACCTAAAAACCCCAAATCAACCCTTTTGATCAGTTTACTAGCCTAAAATCAGTGTTACCCTATTGGTCATCTCATCCATTGAAGATTTTACTGAGATTGACTGGAGAGAGCCTTCTCTTGCCCCGTAGGGCTAGCTACGAGGCTAAATGGTTTGATGTTGCCTTGGAGTTTACCTTTTTCAGCGTGAGGTGAAATTTCAAGCGCTAACAGGTTGATATTTATGTTGTTTTATATCATGTGTTAAGTTGATATTTTTGAGGTGGAGTTTCTTGTGCAAAATTAATTGCATGTTTACAAACACATGATCCAAATCGAATTTAAAGAAATAGTGTTAGTATTTATTGAAGATGTTTAAAAAAAAAAACATGACAAAAAAAAATTAAAGAAATTATATTAGTATTCAGTTAAGTTATTTTAAAAAACTAAATAGGAGGAAAATAATAATTTAAAAATTGTAAGCCTTAGCAAAATAATATTTCAAAAATAATATTTATTTTTTATTATGAGCCAAAAGAATAATTAAAAAAATGATATTACTATTTACGCCTTAGCAAAATAATACTTAAAAAATATTATTTGTTTATTATGATGAGAAAAAAAGAATAATGAAAGACCCTCATAGTTAAATAAAATATTGATATTAATATTTATTTATGACCTTCAAAAAAAACCATGAGAAGAAGAATAATTATCATGAAAAGGGAAAAATTAATAAACCAAAAAGATAAAAAGTTAAAATATTTGTGTGGAAAGTTCAAAATTTATATATCTAATTTTCTCTTTGGAATTTATAATATTTAATATTTAATAAATAAAAAAATTGTTGAGTTTATATGCTCATTCGATAGTCCAATATCCAATGTGAAGGCAAGGTATAAGTATATCAATTCCTAAATAGAAAAACAATGTCGACTATAATAAAAATGAGAAAATTGTTATGCTTATTTAATTAATTGTCCATATAACCTAATATAATTTCATGTAAAGTAATTAGAAGTACAAAAAAATATGCAAGATATTTAATACGTGATATCAACTTCATATATATCTATATATAGAAAAAAATTATTAAAAGAAAATATTTTAATGTTGTATAGAATGAAATATCTAATGTAGGTTATCAATAAAATATTTTAATATTAATTAATATTGACATATATTTAAAAATATATCAATAATAAAAGATGAATTAGGTTGTTTTTTGCACTCTCGAATAAGTTTATACAATATTAAATTTGATCCTTAACTACTCAGATTATATCTATGGTTAAGATGGATCTGTGCTAGTATAATTAGCCATATGAAATTTGATCCTTCTCTTCTCAAGTTAGATTTGTGGTTAAGATGGATCTATGCTGGTATAATTGGTCTTGAGTGAGAGAGAAATGGAATAATTAGGTATCAATGGAAAAACAGGCTAGGGATTTGAGTGAAAAATCATGATGGCTAGGGATTTGTTTGAAAAATATGAGGTCTCTCGTCACGGTAAGGAATGTATCACCAAATGAAACACCTTTGCTGTTGGTTACTTCACAATGACACTAGGGATTTGTGCTTTTAAAAAAAAGTATAAATAGAATTTTTTGAATCTTTAATGGGAAAACATTATTAAAATGATAGATAGATACTAATATACAAAAATTTAGCATTTGAATATAACACATTTAAATACATGTTTTTTAAATTTACATATAATGTGGAAAATATGCACCCTTTGCATCTTCAATAATGAAGTAACTCGTTGCCCATACATCCACATGATCAACAATTTGACACATCAACATGGGTATTTGGTAGGCTAACATAGTGTTTTTCTTTTCACATGAACACGAGTATCTGGTAGGCTAGCATAGTGTTTTTCTTTTCACATGAAAAACCATATTGTATCTCGCATCTAGGGGAGAGATGTCTAATGTTGTGCAGAGACCAGTAATTGATATAGTACTAGTCCCACAAAACCACAAGTTGAGATTTGTGCCACCAATATTTAAACAAAAGTAAATAATATTAAGTGAAAATATGTTTTAATTTATGTCCAAAATTTCCCCAAACATTGACTAGGCCCACAAATATCCATAAATAATATCTTGATACTTAAGAGTACAAATCATATTGACCGAACTAGAAAATAGATAAAACCATAAATCCTTCTAAAATGGTCCATTATAGAAGTACAAAGTAGCAGTCACGTCAACCCCCACTCATGAGAATTGAAGTTATGTATCCCAAATAAATGTCCATACCTGCACATAATAAAAGTGAATTTATGTCAACAATAATCCCTGTGTTGTTCAACATTTAAACTCATTGTCTTCAATAAATGATACCCAACCCAATAAAATTTAAACCCACTGTGTTCAATAAATGACACCCAACTCAATAACTTCAATAAATGACACCCAACCCATTCTATTTGCCATTAAAATAGATCAAAGCACATGGATCAACAAAAAACAAATTCCTAGCCATTGGATCACATCCAACTAAATCCAGATCACACATTCAAAGGGAATCCTTTGTAATCCATGTCCTTCCTTGCCACCAATTAAATTCAAGTGCAAAAAACTATAAAATAAGTTCAACCACTACTGAAGTTGCATGTTTAACATTCAAACTATTCATCAACCCTGGAGACAGACCATCACAGAACATTTGACAGTGCATTAGAATATCATAGTTAGTTTATCTATATGTGTTTACTTTTAAATCATGCATATGGTATCTTGGGAAAATTAAATAATGTTTGGAAACAACATTTTTTGATCACAATTGCAACCTAAAAAGTCCAAAATGTCGTAGATTTCCTAGTGTTCACAAATATGTATGTTTATTACTTCATCTCATAACTGAAATCTCACAAGAAAATGTGACACATATGTATTTAAGTTGGGGCAAGAGGAAATAAAGAAATTGAATTAGCCAAGAGTAAGAAAATTGCAACGATATAGTAGCAATAAAGGTTATTTTAGTGAACAATATAGTACCAATACCAACATCATTCGACAACCTGGTAATTGGGTCTTTTGGCTGAAGTCTGAAAGAAGGAACCAGTGAAGTACGTTGGTCAATTGGAGGAGCACCAAGGACCACACTTTTTGTCAATGGCACCAAAAATACCATTGAAAGTACATCCAAGAGAAACCAACATACCATGGGGAAATAAAATATCCATCTTGCATATAAATAATATGTCTAGTAGAGACAAATAACATAGTGTGGAAGACAAATATCCACACAATCAAGTTAATCTATTGCGATAATTTGGTAGTCATCCATATAGTCATCCAATATATTTCATAGACTTGTGAGTAGAAATTGCATTAAAGGAGTCGAGAGGGGTATCCCTTTGTAAACAAGCATCCGTAAGACAAGTCATGACCCTATGTCTAGCATGATTGAGTGGGTCATTGCACAAATCATGACACAATTTTCTTACATGACGAAGTGGAGATAAGTTATTATTAGTTAGAGGAAATTATAAGCATGCAAACATAAGACAAATAAATACACAAGCTTCTACTTGAATAAATGATTTATATTATGTAACACCCTCCTCCTACATTTACTTGTGATAATCGGTCCACCAGGGTAAACATGTGATGAAGAGTTAGTATGATATGATTAAACTCCCTAAGTAAAGTTAAGGAAATGGAACCGACTAACCAACACTTTACAGACCTCCCTCAGGTGCTACAAGACCCCCAGGAACCAGTCCACTAGTCTCTGCACCCAACCCTTGAGTTAACCTAGCCTTTCAACCCTATCCTACATCACTTGGTCTATGTGACACTATACCCTACATCACTACATAAATGACACTTCAAGTGATACCTGTAGCCATTATTGCAGGGAAGTTAACTTTTAAAGTGATAATATCTCTCTCTCTTTGTGTGTTTTGAGATAAGTTGACCATATCACTTCGATAACACTCAAGGTGTTGGGTTCATCTCAAGTGATACCCATAGCCATTATCGTCAGGAAGTTAACTTTTAAAGTGATAATATCTCTCTCTCCCTTTGTATTTTTCCAAAGAAGTTGACCCCATCGCTTGGATAACAATCAAGGTGTTGGGTTTGTTACAAATGATATTAGAGCAAATTACAACATTATCCTAGTGTTGGAAATAATTAGGCTTAAAGGTTAAACGTTGCTATGGTTTTTGCTATGGTGATGACTTGTAACTAAACACTAAATTGATTGCATTACAATGATGAAGAAAAGGCATAAGCATGTGATAAGAGTACAAATGAAGTTATAATATTGACAAGGTTGATATCGCAAATGGTTATTCTGATTATTTGAAGGTTGGTGTTTCATTTCATTAAAATGATACTGCAAGTACCAAAAACAACAACATGAGATAGGATTGGTGCATGGAATCCACCATTGAAGACACCTTCATTTCAACATTTTCATGACCTCTAGTCTATTCCAATTCACTTGTGTGAGGATAAGTTCAATATATCAGTGGACTAATCAATATGCGAGCTAGTCTTGAGTCCAATAGATGCATGAAATCAGGATTGACACCTCCAATGGGGTGGGTTTAAAGATTCCCATATAGGCTATGATGCCTTATGGGAGTGGATTAGGTCTAGATTTGTTTTAAAGCTTGATTGCATGAAGACAAGATT
This sequence comes from Pinus taeda, assembly GCA_000404065.3. Classification (NCBI taxonomy): domain Eukaryota; kingdom Viridiplantae; phylum Streptophyta; class Pinopsida; order Pinales; family Pinaceae; genus Pinus; species Pinus taeda. Next base: position 56,118 of record APFE030408548.1, read on the forward strand.
GAATGGTTAATAAAACTTGAGAGTTGATAAGTGTGAAAAAAGCTTTTGTTTTCTCTATTTGGAAAGTTCCACATCATATAACTTGTTGAACTAGAATGGAATATCCCCATAATGGTATTTTGTTCCACGAAGTGCTCTACTTAATGGATAAGTGTTACAAGAATCAAAATATGACATTTTCTCAGCATACTTGGTTAAATTTGGGTTGTCAAGCTAAAGTAGAGGAGAGGTTGTGCACCCTGCTAAGAAGTCTGAAGTTGAAACTAAATCTGAAGGTAGTCAGTGATTTTTCTCAGGAGTAGAATAAGAAGACTAGCAAGTGTCTTGTTCCTTATACACCACACCAACATGCACACAACCACCTAGCGCTCTTCAGCGTTTCCATGGTTATGGTCAGTGTTTTCATGGTTATAGGTAGCATTTAATGTTTATAAACTAACGCTAGAATTAGTTTAAAATCTTGGAAATATGAATCAAATGAATGAATGGAAAAAAGATATTGTATGAATAATATCAATTATATGGTTTGTCTACCTTGGGAAGAGGCCAAATAAGACCATCAATTATCTTATTGGTCCTCAAATTTAAATTGATAAATTGATAGGTTGAGAACAACAATCATTTTATGAACATGGTAAATTTCATAAGAACTTTGTATTTATATGCACAACTACATTCTATGTTGCACTACATTCTTTAGAATCAGTCAGTTTAGTAGAGAACTAGTCACTTTGGTGTTTTAAGGGCAGTTCAATACAAGACCAACCTTAGCCAATCTGAACCACCAAATTAGACTAGTACAACTATAAAACCATTGGGACCAACCAATTCCACTAGTTCTAGATTAGTTCCCATAAGAGTGTGCCCTTATCATCTTATTCTCAAGTCATTTTGTTGGATCCTTCCAAGAATGGTGATTTGGAGAGTGCCATAAACTGTCACACTGTTGTGAGTACCTAAGATCATAAGTAGCTAAGCCTTGACAAATAGGAGTTTTCAAGGAACTAGTACAGACATCCCAAAACATATTTAGTGATGACGTGCATGCAAAGAACTATTACAGACCTCCCAAGATAGTTAGTGACGACGTGCATGACCAAAAAGTATCAAAAAAAATTATCCACCCTCAAAAACCTTGCCCAAAACATTGAAGTGCGGTGCAAAACAAATTACCGATAGGCTATTAATTCTACCAACAATCATTCCCTCTCCAATTTCACAAGAAGCCCCTACTCAAGCTACCTCCTCCACTATGGTTATAGTATGTTTTTGCAACTGTGTGAGCTACAAGAAATTAAAACATCCTTGGAATCTCCACTAACCTTACGAAACTCGACTTCTCTACATGCCCTAACTATCTTGGGTAGATTGATCAGTTAACTAGATGATCACTGAGTTTGAATGTAGTCCCACTGCTTAAATGACCTTCCACTAGTTCCTCCAAAAGTTAGAACTAGTTTAACTGACAACAACCTGAGATAATTGACCTTTATTGCTACAAACTAGCAATCACATATGAACAATTGAACTCTAACTCCTCCAACTCGAATTTACTGAGTAAACTACATGACACAAGCCATGTCACACAATTTAACATCATTCAAGTTGTCTGTTGATGTGGAAATTTGAATTTTTTCAATTTAATCAAGGAAAAATCAAATTGAGAATTTCTTCCTGCATTTTTCAACACATAGTTCACTAGAATGTATTACTTTCACTGTGAACTTGGCATAGTTCACATGTTAAGTTGATAAGGTTTTGGACTGATGTGTTTCTATGTGTTGTGTATATAAATAATAGGTGTCCATCTCATGCTATCAGAAACAAGGCTCCCTATGAAATGTGGTATGGCCACATTCCTTCAGTGGGCATCTCAGGTTTTTTGGTTCCTCTTGTTATGCGTTGATACCTAAGGAACAGATAAAAAAAAATAGTGCAAGGAGTCACAAATGTATCTTCTTTGGATACTCATACCTCCGAAGAATACCATCTCTATGATAAAGTGAATAAGAAGTTTATAATATCTAGAGATGTGATCTTTCTTGAGTCTTCCAAGATTGACAATGTTTTTGAGTGGCAGCGTAATTGTTTGGACAAATTCAAACATGTAAAGTATTTTCAAGAGTTTTATAGTGAGATTCTACATCTCCTTCTCTTAGCTCTATACTTTCTATGAAGAGCCTTTAATAAATCATGTTGAAGGAAATTTCTTCCCCTGCTTTGTTAAGAAAGAGCTAAGAGACTGCTGGTAGCAGGTAGCCAAATCTGACAAGTAGTGAGGGTACATGTAAGATACAAACCAAGGATTAATGCAAAGGAGTGTACTAACTATATACATATCATCAAACATATTTCATCCCACTTAGGATTCCTTGCATCATGCCTGGTTAGTCATAAGATCATGTTGGTCACAACCTCCATAGCTTAAATAAACAAATGGTAATACTCTTCATCTTCTAAGTTATGTAATAAATAGGTGAAAGGGAGCAAGACATGAAGAGGAAACACATGGAATGACTTTCAGTTCTTTCAGAATGATTGAAAAATGATAAGAAACAGTTTAAGCTACACTAAGCGGTGTATTTCACAAGATGTGCTTTGTTTTCCATACCTAGTCTCCAAAGGGTTATGCATCAAATGGATTCTTCATAAGGTACTTATATTCTCTCATACCTTTTGTTTCTCAGTATTCTTATCTTTCTCCTTAGCTCCTTGAGAGTCATCTATCATGTCATCATTCTTCATGGCCCCTTAGAGACATAATTGTGTAGTTTCAGCGAGCAATGAATGTTGCGGGATGAGGCCCTGGGGGGACACATTTACATAGTTTTAGGATGAAAGCCACTACTTTAGGATGAGGCCCTAGGAGCACACATCTACTCAATTTCAGGATGCAAGGTAGACTAGGTATTCAAGGGACAAAACTACACAATTTCTTTAGACAGTGGGTTCCAGCTGAGGGAAGGAGATTGGAGGAAATCACTTTGCAGTTTTGAATGCTAATGGAGGTTGGAATTTTGGCACATTTCATAGTTCCAATAGGGAAGGGAAAGTCTTGAGGGTTACATATGTGAAGTGGAAAGTTCAGGAAAGTTGGATGAGGTTAGGTTGCTAAGGAAACTCTGAAATTTGGCTAAGTGTGGGATTAATGAAATTGATGTGAACAGTGATAAAACTTGACTATAATCACACACTTGAAAACTTAGAGATACAACATATACCATCCAAAACATATAACGCATACTTCTCTTAATGCAACAACCTTTGTGGCAGCTTACAACAAGTGTGACTTTCATGATAGACTTTGGGAGGATAAAGGCAACACTTGTGTAAGAGTGTGTGAAATGAGTGTGAGACACGTCTATGTGCTGAGGACAACCCATTCTCATAAATATTTCCCCTTGAAGAAAAGGAAACCTCTCTTTTCATGACAAGTGATAACTCCCATGCCCAAAGATGACACATTCTATGTAAATATAAAAACATGAAAAAATCTTAAGATCGAAAAGGGGAGCTTGAGATCATAAAATTACCAATAAGTGACTAAGGAACAATCGATCACAATATCCATAGTAGGTTCCGATATTTAAGTGCAAGCCAAAATTTTGGAGGGTGTTGCAGCCGCTACAATAGAGCCTTCACCTTCTTGCTAACTTCTTTTTTAACCAGTGCCTTAAATTATACGAACTTGGATAATGTGTCATCTTTCTTCCACATGAAGAAGATCCAACACTTCCGTGAGAAGTCATCAATAAAAATGACAAAATATTTGTATATGGTAGTGGAGGTTGTCGAGAAAGGTCCATAAACATGATAGTGGATCCTTTCTAGGATTGCATGTGCTTTGTTGTCCTGATCATGGAATGTGGATTTTATGTAGTTCCGCAATGTACATCCTTTGCATACTATTCGGTTGTGCTATATTCTTTCCACGACTAGCCCATGTAGTTAACCGGGGAGTTAGAGGGAGGGCAGAGACCGCCTTTTTTGCACCAATTATGTAGTCGGGGGGGGGGGGCACTTTATGGGGTCTAGGGTAGCGCCCCATAAAATTTTGGTTTTGGACCCTATGTTAGGATGGGCGGACCCACCTATAGTTTTGTGCATGATTTTCGCACATGTTTTTGGACGTGATGTTTTTTGGTCCATGGTATTAGATGCGATGGTTTTTAGTCCATGGTATTGGATTCTTCGGCATGTATAAATATGTATTATAACATTGAAAGGAGCATAATGAAAAAATTAAGCTAGCACTCTCGGTTTTGGGATCCAGGGGAAGATCTCTGTGTATATGTGTTTTATGTGTTATGCTCTATGTTTTAGAATTCGTATGCAGGTAATTTCTTTATGGGATTAAAACCTACACATACATCGTACTACTTAAGTGCTCCTTTAGGGAGGCTAGTGGTTATTTGTTGTTTAACATTCGAGGTACCATGATGCAAATGGCCAAGTATTTTGTGCCAAAGTTCATCGGCATCGTGACCTGCACTTTCTCTACCTTAATGCTTAATGCAACATAGTCTTCCACATCAAGATTATACAGGTTCTTCACACAAACCCCAATCAGCTTCACCTGTCCCATGGCTATGTGTCTTAGGAACGCTTTTCCTTTGATTAATATTACTTCACAACCATGGTCTTCGAAAATTGCAGCAAAGATGAGATTTTTCTTTAGGCCTAGAACAAACATGATATCCTTGAGCCTAATTCAGGAGCATTCAACACTCTTAATCAAACAAGGAATCCAAAACGAAGCAAGGATGACAACGTGGACCATCGGAGCAAACATGGAACATTTCTATTAAAATAAAGCTAGTTTGATGGAATGGATAAAATCTCTAGAAGAATTATTTAATGTAATCTACCATATGTATGTATGCATGTAGAGAGAATTAGGGATAGTTGAGTGATTCATGGAGAGGATTTGATCAGATCCTTTTAGTGATCCAGTCCAATGTGTTGATAAATGATGAACCTCCATGTTCAATAGGAAAGTGTGAGAACAGAGTGATCAAAGTGCAGTTAAAGGGGAATTTTCTCCCAAGTCTGAAATGCCTTAGATCCGTAATCATATCATGTATAATATAAAGTGTGTTTACTGTTGATATTGTGTGGATTTTTGTGTGTGTATATGTAATAATGCATTTTCGTGTTATATGTATATATATATATGTGATGATGGCTTAATTCCTATGTTACGAGATTGTTGATCGACCATCAATCACTATAATGATCAATTGTGATCCATTGATTAACAAAAATATTGTTATATATGGTGTTTTGTGTGTAGACAGAGTCGGTGGTGGAACTGTGTTTTAAGCGCAGAATCCATAAAATGGCAGATGAATGAGAGAATGCACAGGGTCCGTTGGATCTGAAAGATCAATGGTCCATATCAAAATACAGAGGAACTTGAAGGAACCATCAGAACCGTCTGATGAAACAGATCGACGGTCATTGCACAGTGGAAGAGCATGGAAGTTAATTTGTGAAAAAAAGTGGTTTCGCAACAATGAAAGTGGTATTGTGGGCGAGAAAAAAGTGGTAAGTGATATTGAAGGGTCCAAATGTTTTACATTCAATAATCCAGTCTCGAATACAATCAACCACAAAAGAGTAGTTATAATCTACCTGTAAATGCAAGATACTAAATACACCATTCCAAAATGAATTTTCTGAGGAGAATCAAAGAAGTAGATGAGTCTGGCTATCCATCGCCTCCATACATAGTAAACAACAACCAGATCCACTTTGTCCTTTACGACACATTGTCTCATGCCAAGATGAAGCCAAAAATATACATTTACTGATATTCTTAAGCAAAGTGAAAATATGAAGCCAATATACAAAGATTCTCTAAAGGACTGCTTGAGCTACAGATAATTTGCCTCCTAGGGAGAGCCACCTCTGTGCCCATGATAAAAATTGACAGTGGATTTTCTCTATAAGTAAACTCCAATCCTTAATTCCATAACAATTAGGTTGGAGCATAAATCTAATATTTTCAAAATTTGCATCCAATGCAGTGGAGATAACACCAAAATTATGATAAATATCCAGTACTAATGCATCGTCTCGGTAAGTAGAAATCATATGAGATTTATTATTATTCATAAGGAGTGCATATACCGATCAAAAGAGATCAATCTACCAAATAGTAACACATCATCGACAAATATCAAAGGAGTAGTTGTGACTTGTCTACTATACAATTACATTTAATCCATATACCTCCACACCTACAACCAAAATTACTGCCCTTGTGAATTTTCTGACTAATTCTTCCACAATCCAATATTTTATCCTCAGTGTCTTCTTCTCACAAAAGTTGTCATAGATACTTTTAAGTAGGGATATTGTCTACTAACAAATATTTTGTAATTTGCCTCCAGCATCCTTCTAGAAATTATGGTGTAGAGTTGCAACTACTTATGAAGTTTTAATCAAAATCACAAGACACAAACCTACACTATTTCTCTCTTGAATTTAATTCACACAAGTTAACATCATCCAAGTTGTCTGTTGATGTGGAAATTTGAATTTTTTCAATCTAATCAAGGAAAAATCAAATTGAGAATTTCTTGTTGCATTTTTCAACACATAGTTCATTGGAATGTATTACTTTCACTATGAACTTGGCATAATTCACATGTTAAGTTCATAAGGTTTTGGGTTGATGTGCTTCTATGTGTTGTGTATATAAATAATAGGTGTCCAACTCTTGCTATTAGAAACAAGAATCCCTATGAAATGTGGTATGGCCACATTCCTTCAGTGAGGCATCTCAGGTTTTTTGGTTCCTCATATTATGCCTTCATACCTAAGGAACAGATAAAAAAACTCAGTGCAAGGAATTATAAATGTATCTTCTTTGGGTACTCATACCTCCAAAGCATACCATCTCTATGATGAAGTGAATAAGAAGTTTATACTATCTAGAGATGTGATCTTTCTTGATTCTTCCAAGATTGACAATGTTGTTGAGTGGTAGCTTAATTGTTTGGATATATTCGAACATGCAAAGTATTTTCAAGAGTTTGATAGTGAGATTCCACATCTCCTTCTCTTAGCTCCACAATTTCTATGAAGAGCCTTGAAGAAATCAGGTTGAAGGAAATTCCTTCACCTGCTTTATCAGGAAAGAGCTAAGAGACTATTGGCAGTAGGTAGCCAAATCTGACAAGCGGTGAGGGTACATGCAAGATACAAAGAAAGGATTAATACAAAGGAGTAATGCAGAGGAGTGTGCTGACTACATACATATCATCAAACATCTTTCATCCCACTTAAGATGCCTTGCATCATGCCTAGTTAGTCATAAGATCATGTTGGTCACAACCTCAGTAGCTTAAATAAACAAGTGGTAATAATCTTCATCTTCTAAGATATGTAATAAACAAGTGAAAGGGAGCAAGACATGTAGATCAAACACATAGAATGAATTTCAGTTCTTCCAACCATGAATGTCATTGAAGAGAGAATGATACAACAATGATAAGCAAACTTTTAAGCTACATTAAGAGGTGTATTTCAAAATATGTGCTCTGTTTTCCATACCTAGCCTCCAAAGGGTTATGCATCAGATGGAGGCTTTATGCAGTCCTAATATTCTATCATACCTTGGGTTTCTTGGTCTACTTATTTTTCTCCTCAGCTCCTTGAGAGTCATCTATCATGTCATCTTTCTTTGTCGCCCGTTAGAGACATAATTGTGTAGTTTCAACAGGCAGTGACTGTTCCGGGATGAGGCCTTGGGAGGACACATTTACACAGTTTTAGGTTGTAAGGAACTACTTGGGAGGAGGCCCTGGGAGGACACATCTATGCAATTTCAGGATACAAGGTAGATTGGGTAGTCAAGGGATAAAACTGCACAGTTTTTGGGGACAATGGGTTTCGGCTGAGGAAAGGACACTGGAGGAAACAACTATGCATTTTTGAATGGTAAGGGAGGTTGGGATTTCTGCACATTGCACGGTTCAAACAAGAAATGGAAAAGCTTGAGGGTTACATATGTGAAGTGTGTATTTCAGGAAAGTTGGATGGGGCTAGGTTGCTAAGGAAACTCCAAAATTTAGCTAAGTGTGGGATCAATGGAACTTATGTGAATAGTGATAAAACTTCACTACAGTCACACACTTGAAAACTTATCGATACAAGATAGACAATCTAGAACATATAACACATACTTCACTTAATGCAACAACCTTTGTGGCAGCTTACAACAAGTGTGGCTTCGATTATAGACTTTGGGAGGATAAAGGCGACACTTGTCTAGACTGTCTTTTATATCATGCCAACAACTATCCTAATCTATGCAGTGATTCGGCACATAGATGTTGTAGATGATAATGGATTGCTGATCTACTTTATTTTCCAGAGTTCTTTTGATCCACTATTGATTTATTGTTTCCGAAATACAGTTCCGTATACCTTGATTCCAAATTGTTGTTATTCCTCCTGAGGCTCCTCTTGCCTGACTAATGCTTCCTCTATATTATCTCTGCTGCTCAATGAATTTATTCGTTTCCTTGTGGTTTTGTTTTGTTTCTTGTAACATAATAATTCCTGGCTTCTTAGAAATGATAAGATCCCTCAGGGCTGCTACCTTAGAGGGGTACCCAAGTCCCCTGAAGTTCCAAGATACTATTTTCATCATTGGATATGCGGTAGGCGAGGAGGTGCTCACCCCCCTTGGTCCTTGTTGATTGCTTTTTTATCATGCTGCCCCAGGATATAAGTTTCTATGGGTATCTACATTCCTATTACTATGTCCTTTTGCGCATTCTCATCCCTGTGCTGCTTAGCAAATTTCCTGCCTGGGCCAGGTTTCTTGGAGGGTTCACTAGAACCCCCGTGATCTTTAGATGAGCTTCTCGTGATTCTTTTGAGGGGAGGATAAAGAAGAGGCTAAGAGGAAATAGTAAGAGGAAATGAGGATTCGATCGTGTCTTGGCGTTGGCTTTCAGGGAGAATGGGCTCCTGGGGATCAGGAGGAGAGTTGGGGGATGATGGGTCTTCTTCCTACAAATATTCAAAGGGGTTTGATGTAGAGGGTAATGGCTGAGTCAAGATGGGAGGGGGGCAGAAGGATGCAACTTGGATTTCTGTGGGAGGCTTTCGTTTTGGGCCAGACTGTTTGGGGTTTGCTTTCTTTTTTTTGACTTATTCCCATGTGTCTTCACTGGCTTCAGCATTTTCATTCATTTCATTTTCTCTTAGCTTACTACACCTATTAGAAAAATGACCATATTCATGGCATACCTTACATTTGAACAGGATTTGTTCGTAGTCCAGCTGCTAAGTATGGGTCCATTGGTCCACCTTGATCTTGATTGCTTCCGAAAGGCCCTTTCCTAAGTCAACTTCAACACAGATCATTACACATGTGTGCATGTTGTCCTTTGGTTTGCATCTGTCGATGTATTTTTTGACAGTGTTCTCAATGGCTTTGACCGATTCATCTCCCCAGCAATGAGGAGGGATATGGGGAAAATGAATGCAAACTGGGATTGCATTAGGTATATCCATTTCTGGGTCAAAGTCAGGGGACCATCTGTTCAGATAGAGACCTCTCGAATCCATGAAGTAGGGACCATTTCTGAAGATGAGATTCTACTCTTCTTTGGTTTCTAAGAGGAATGTATAGTAACCCCTTCCACAAAATCTTATTGTGATTTTTCCTTGGACGTTCACGTTCTAGTTGCACTCCACCCAGCCAAAAGGCTTCAAAGTGAAAGGGGCTACTAACATTGTCTCCCAGTCTTTATTGGTGAAGCCTAATAGGCCAATCGTCTGAGCCATAGAGTGGAAATATAGAGGCCAAGAGATCCCTGCAAAGATGTATTGCATTATCAGAGATCAGGAATCTGTCTAATCGAGATGCAATTTTGTGGGCATCTACACGCTTGTTGTTCCAAGTATAAACACCATTGTTGAATTCCATATCTATAAGCCTGTTGTTATGAATGTAATTTTTGAAGTGTGTGCTTTCACAGTCCAGCTTGATCTTTCCTCCTCTTTTTTCCTCCAATCTTGTAATCATGTTGAAGTCCCCTCCTGTGATCCAAAGTGGGTGGGATCTTTATGAGTTTATTTGAGTTAGGGTGTTCAGTGTGTCTACTTTGTTTGTTTCCTCCTGGGGAAGTAGACATTAGTTAAGTGTCCATGAACATTTGTCCTTGTTAAATGAAACTTGGCCTGAATAAACTGCTTACTGGCGTGTATGTTAGTAAGTGTTATAGCTCTATCATCCCAAACAATGGCTAGCCCTCCTGAGGCTCCCATGGCTTCCACCGCCACTTCTTTGCTTCCTGGCCACGCTTTGGCAAGGATCTGATCCAACGTTGTGGAATTACACTTGGTCTCCTACAAGAAGAGAATTTGAGGCTTTTCCTGTTGTAGCATGTTCTTTATTAATCATCCCTTCCCTGGGTTGTTGAGCCCTCTGATGTTGCATGAGATGAGCTTCATGATTCATGATTGGGAGGGGGATTATAGTATTTGGTGAGCTTGGAGTATCTTCCATATTCCACCAGCATCTCCACTTTGCAGATGGTTCCCTGAAGACTGATTTTCCATACTCATTTCTTGTTGTCTTTGAAGATATTTCTTCCATCCCACTGACTACCAGTTTGGATGCCTAATGATCTTTGCTTCTGTGCTCTTGAGAGAATTAATTCTAAGTTCTCTAGCTGTCACTCAAGAATTTTGTCATATTCCTTTTTCTTATAAGCCTGTTCAAGTCCCAGTATATCTACATCTCCAATGTCGAAGCTCTCTGGTTCCTCTTCCATGTGTTGTACTATTTCTTGCATACCTTTGTATCATCTACAATCGTGAGCTGCATCTGAGTGCTATCTACCTCCATACCTTGAGCAATCCTTTTCTGCATGTTACTAAGAGAGGGCGTTTTGGCATCTGCAAGTTGCTTAGAAGTGAGGGCTTTCTTTGAGCTTGATGGAGCAGAATGGGTGGAATTCTTAAGAATGGCTTTAGGTTGTTTCTGATTATCTAAAATATGAACCTTCGGCTGGAGCAGGATTTCAAAGTTGTTGCCTGTTGAAGGTAAGGAGGTGCTGGTAACAGGTCTTTTGACTAAGGTAGAGGGATTTTTATGGGTCCTTTTGCGATTGGGAACTTTTGTGAACTTATCCAGGTCAGATTTGTCCATTGAAGGGTTGGTCATGGATTTCATATTGGAGGGATACTATCGGAATAAATGGCTGAGGGAGTGGCATTTTCGAAAACGGAATAGTACATGCTCATAATCTATTGTTTGTAACCATTGATAATCATCATGGTAGAGGTTTACCACGTCTAGTAGAGCTTCATTGAGGTGCATGTATACACAGATCCATGCATAGGAGGTGTATCACTTTAGCTTTGTCTCCTCTACCAATTTGATGAATTCGCCTAAACCATTCCCAATGTCTCGTAAAGAGTCTTCATCCCAATAGTGTAGAGGGAGAGAATAAAGGTGCAACCACACCGGGGCCCAGCTCAGATCTTCTTTGTCTGGGTTAAAGCATTCAATCCATCCTCTTAGGTATAGCCCTGCTGTGTTGAAGAAATATGGTCCTCTATCCAATGCCTTGTTTCGGTCCTCCAGACAATTGAAAATGGCATTCAAGAAGCCCTTAGGCCCTAACTGCAATGTTATATGCCCTTTTGGCTTCCATTTGGCTATGATCCAGCTGTGTAAAGCTTTCTCTGTTGGCCAAAGGCCTGTGAACTTTCCTATAAAATCATGATCCCTCATAAACTAGATTTGAGTGTTGATGCGCTGACTTGGGAGCTCAATTTTGGGTTTGTCAACTGCTACCAGCTTGTAGGTATTTGACGTCACTCGTGGTTCTTCATTTGTGTTTTTATTCGTTTGCTTATTTTCATTCTCTATTGTTGTATCTTTTGGATGGTCCATCTTGATATTTTCAATCTGTTGTAGGTCATTTTCTGTATCAGTGGGTGGAGGCATCATGTCCTCCCCCTGAGGGGATTCCATTGCACGATAGTTGTTCCTTATTGTGTTGTAGCTGCTTTATGGCCGAAGGTTAATGGTAGAATGATGCAGTCTGTGAAGGTCTGATAGTTGTAGAGCAGTTTCAAACCCTAAGCACTCCGCTCTCCATTTTCTTTTTTTTGACATAAACTATTAGTTTTTATTTAAAATTCAGCAAATCAGCTACCGAGGACCTTAACATTGAAACCCTGTATTTCCTTGTTACAGTCGGTGTATTTTGCTTTTGAATAGTTTTTGGAATGAGTTACATTGTGAATGCAGATAGAGGCTTCAAAAAGAACTTGATTTGGTTTTAGAATGGTGCCTTGAAATTCTACTGCTTTTTCTTTCCGTGACATAGCTCTACTTCCTACCTTGCAGAGAGGAGATCCAATGCACCAGAGTGCTGGATCATCTCAAGAATCATTGTGTTTTCATTTTGAAATGTCTAGCGGAGTGTTATATAGTGTTCAATAATGCCAAGAGTGGTAAACTGGCCTTGAAGAGGCCCTCATCAACTCCCCAGCACCTACCCAGAGGGAGCAGTGAGTTCCAACAATGAACAAAGATTGAAAATGCCATGGTTGCATTCTGAATTTTCCCTTGTGGATGAGTCCGTGTTTCCTCACAGTAACCAGCTCAAAATGGGTTAGTCCTGAAGTCTAGAGAATCTGAATCAGCGAAATGCTCAAAGGAAAATACGCCCAGACAACTCCAAAATTAAGGAATGTTGCATTCTAATTCAACATCATTTACTGATAGAGATCTCCTCGTCCTGAGAGAGCCTAGGTTGGTTGCCAAGTTCGCGTGTGAGTTTAACTTCCTTAGAACATGATAGAAGGGGATTTTGTGGAACTTGGGCAATAGTAGTCTGATTCTTTTGAGGATGGGGGCTAACTGCACCTGAGAAGGGATCTTTTGAGAGTTCATAGCCTGTATAATTAATCTGGAGTCTCCAAAGACTAAGATGAAGAGGAGATTCCTCTTGACACCCAGATTTATACCTTGCCATAGAGCAAGAGCCTCTGCTTTGTTATTTGTTTCATGCCCCAGACCCCAAGAAAAGCAAAACTCAGTTGAGCCACCTAGGCTTAAGATAACTCCCTTGCCACCCGCCTTTCCTGGGTTACCTCTAGAGGCCCCATCGAAGAATAGGAAGTGATCATCTAAAGCAGATCTCCATTTGATGAATTCATGTTCTTCTAGATGAATTTCCCAATTAGAAGGGGCTTTAGCAGGAGGAATGTATCTATTCTGATGATTTGGAACAAGCTCTTTTAACCATTGATCTTCCTCACTATCCAGAATCATGCCATTTCTTATGGTGGGTTTGGTTTCTAAGGCCTCCCCCAATAGAGCTTTGATCTTAGTGATAATTTTGGTCGGGTTACAACTCTCCTCCCTAAATATACTGTTGTTCCTTCATGCGAATTTGGGGATCCACATCCAGCCAGTCTTGAGAAGGCTTTTTTTGGAGAGACATAATGGGGATAACTTAGCCCAGTTTCTTAGCAGGTCCTGAATATTTCCTAGAAGCTCTATTTTGTGAGGTCCTAACATCAGGACACCCTTCCAAACTTTTTGAGCAAAGGAGCACAATAAGAACAACTGGTTAGTTTTTTCTTCATCTGATGCACAAAGAGGGCACCTGGAGGGACCTTCCATTTCAGGGACCTTCCATTCCACGCTTCCTCAGGTTATCTCTAGTGAGGATACTTTTATGCACTAGAGTCCAACAAAATAAGTCAATTTTGGGGAAAGAAGGAAAAGACCAAATAAATTTTCATTGAGTTGGTTCTGGGGGACGCTAGGGACAACCATCATACTTTTTTAACCTTCTGTTGTTGAGTAAGATCCTGAAAGAGAACCCCACCCTCTTTTGTCCTTAGAAGAGGCCTTTAAGGGAGATTTTACTTGGAGCAAATCCAACAATAAATTGGCTTCACCATCCAGCCAATGAAGGACCTCCCCCAAATTCCAACCATCCCATAGACTTTCTACATAATTTTTCCAATTGGAGATGTCCCAAAGGGTTTCCAGATTGCTGGCCTGAAGCCAAGCTGTGATATTTTCTAGTTCTGCCATCTGATTCAAGGGTTGATCTCCAAGAATCGAATCTTCCCAAATTTTTATTTTTTTCTCATTACCTGGGATCCAATAAAGCTTATGACTGAAAAGTTTCAAAGCTGTGAGACAGAGTTTGAAAACTGGTGATCCTTTGGAAATTCTAGGAGGCTGGTCCAAGCAACCTCAAAGGCTGCCCATGAAAATATTTTTTCCACAGAACTCTCTTGCTCCAACTAGGATTCCCAGAATCAATGTTCCAAAGGAGCTTGGAGCCCTGAGCAGGATTTTGGGCTGCCAGATCTTGCATTTGGAGACCTCCTTCCAAGAATGGCTTCTTATTAGTGTCCCAATTAACTAAATGGAGCCTTATTTCATTATTTTTCCCTCCCTCCCACAAAAATTTTCTCAGGAGACCATCCACTTTACTAATAAAGGTTTTAGGGGCTAGTAGAATGGAGTTCTAATAAACTAGGAGACTTATGAGAAAAGATTTCATAAGGATTACTTTCCCAGAATTATTCAACCATGAGGCTCCCCAAGCTTGTATTCTAAGTTTTAGCTTGTCTAGCAAGGGCATCTAGTGAGCTAAATTAGGATTTGATTTGAGGATTGGGATCCCAAGATACTTAAATGAATCCCAAGTTAGGGTTCTTTCCATTTCTAATAGCCTTGCTATGTCTGTCAAATCATTGATCAAGCAATTCCAGCCATAGATCGTTCTTTTTAGATAGTTAATATTGCTACTCGAAACCTCCCTATAAATGTCCAACTCCTTCTTGAAGGTTCTAGCAGAATTTATGCTAGCTCCTCCAAGAAATAATGTATCATCAGCAAACTGGGCATGATTTATGTCTTCAGCATTTGAGCCATTCTCAGGCTTGGTAGAGTTTGGATCTGTTGACAGTAGTCTAGCTAGAAGCTGAGCACCGAAGCTTGAATGGCATAAAGAAGCGAGGACAAAGGGAAACCTTGTCTCAGCCCCCTCAAGGTTGGGAAACATTCCATTGAATGACCATTAAGCAGAGGCGCTATCCAAGGGGAGGAAATGCAGGCTTTCACCCAAGTTATGAGAACTTTTGAGAAGCCTAATTTCTCCATCACAGAAAACAATAAATCATTTCTCACCCTGTCAAAGACATTTGTCGAATCTAGCTTAATCACCATGCCTTTCTCTTTTCTATGATAGCTTGAATGAACTACTTCTTTCACCAACACAATATTGTCAAGAATCTTTCTCCCTTTAATGAATCCTCCTTGGTTTTCAGGGACGATGACTAGCAAAATTTTCTTAATACGCTTGGCTATTATTTTTGTAATTAGCTTATAACATTTATTACACAAAGAGATGGGGCTAAATCTATTGAAATCGGTGGCACCCTTGTCTTTCAGAATCAAGGCAAGGAAGGTCGAGTTGGTACTATCTCCAATCTTGGTGCAGGTCTGAGATTTACAGATCATTCTCAGAAGGTCTTTTTTAATTGTAGGCCAGTAATTCAGGTAGAACCTTGCAGTGAACCCATCAGGGCCCTGGGCTTTATCTAGATCCATGCAATCCAAAGCTTCTTTAATCTCATTCATACTGATCGAAGCAGTCAGCGTAATATTGTCAGAATCTTGAATACAATGAGGAATATGATCAATCACATAGGCTTGAGAATTGATAGGAGGGTCTTTCAGGGAAGAGTAAAGATCTTTGAAGAAGGAGTGGGTTGCTCGCTTTATGCCTTGAGAATCTTTAACCATAGTGTTTTGATAATTAATTTCATTTACTTTTTTGAAGTGCTTGCATGCTTTAGCTTGCTTATGGAAGTAGCTTGTATTTTTGTCTCCAGCATGTAACCAAAGATTTCTAGACTTCTGTCTCCATAACTCTTCTTCATCCCTACTTGCTATATGGAGATCTTTTTGCAGATCTACTTATTTTTTAAGAAGGATTTGAGCTACATCAGAATTCTCCATTGTTAATTGATGGCCTGCTAAACTGTCATGCATCTCCTTTATTTTGGTGGTGTGCATTTTCAACCTTTTAGCCCACTCCTTGACCTCCCTTTTAAGTCTCCTCATTTTTTCTTCCCACACAAAGGAAGGGGATCCTTTATGAACTTGCTGGTTCCACGCCTTGGAGACCAACTCTGGGAATCCTTTTTGATGAATCCATAGAGAACTGAATCTAAAGGGAATGGGGCCAATATTTCCATCCAAGGAGAGCTCAAGTAGAATGGGTTTATGGTCAGAGGTGTAGTTTGGCAGAATTTTAGAGCTGACCATTACACCACAAGTCAAGAAGGAGGATTGGACTAGAAATTTGTCCAGACGAGTAGCAATGTGGTTGCGGCCTATCCTTTTGTTAGACCAGGTGAATTTCACAAATGTGGGCTTCATATCCTCCAATTCCCAATATAAAATGAGGTCTTCAACCCATTCTCTAGATGGGTCCCTGACCAGCGAGCCCCCCTTTTTCTATTTGTCAACTAGCGTAACATTCAAATCACCTGCAATAATAATATTTTCTAGGTTGTGCAAGAAAATATAGGACTGGAGCGAGTCCCAACAAATCTTTTTCTCAGATGGTAAGACCGGAGCATAAATATTGAACATACTTACTTGGTGGCTAGATTCTTTATGGAGGAGCTTAGTGAGTAGCCAATGGGGGCAACATTCTTCATGAATCAGATCATTTTTGGAGTTGTCCCAAAAGGAGGCAATCCCTCCAGATGCGCCTCTAGCACTGACTGCTCTCCCTTGGCCTTTATGCCAGAATGCTTTGCTTGCTTGGAGGAGCAGAAGTTCCTGCATTTTTGTCTCCTAGATGAGAAGGATTTCAGGTGAGTACATCCTTACAATGTCTCTCGGAGCTTCTTATTTCAACCTGCTGCCTAACTCTCTGCAATTCTAGGAGACGTATTTCACTATTCACTGGCTTGGAAGGTTGTGGCTCCTTTTCATGCTTGGCCATGCTTGTGCCTAGATCTTGTATTCATAATTCCTTTGAGAGTTTTTGGAGAGCGTTGGAGAACATCCAGATAAGTTTGTTCCTCTCTCTGTTTCTTCTTAGACTTTTGACCCCTGGCTAGCTTGATAGGAGTGACTTATGAGCTGTCTGAATATGAGACTCCAGCTTCTGAATCTCCCTCATAATTGGGGCCCAGACTGATGTGCTCCTAATTTTCTTCTTTTTCCCCTTGTTCATCCTCTCATGGAGGAAGAGTTGACTTTGCCTCTGCTTCTTTCACTTTCTTCGACGGGTCTTCTAGTTCCTCTTGGATTCCAATGGCATCTGTCTTTACCCCAGAGGAAGAACCCTCTTTTGGAACTTCTTTGGCTTTTGGTTTAGGCTGGGGCTTCACCAATGGCCTTGAATTTTTCTTCTCAGTTGGTTTTGGAACTGCCTTGCCCATTTTGATTTCTTTCCATCCTTCTTCATTCACTATGTCCCCGGTTGGAGCTTTTTGGAAATTTCGTTAGAAGTGTCCATGTTCGTGACAGGTTCTACATTTGAAAGGCAGTTGCTCGTAATCCAATTTTTGATAGTGATGCCATTCTCTGACTATAAGTTTTATCGCTCTAGGTAGTCCAGCTTCTAGATCGACTTCCACATAGATTCTTATGTAGGTATATTCGCCCTTGTTATCTCCTTTGTCAATGAAACGGCCCAGGCCATTTCCAATCTTTTGCAAGGTATGATAGCTCCAACAATGGATCGTAAGATTGGGAAGCCAAACCTAGAATGAGACCTCTTTAGGGGTATCGATTGAGGAATCGAAGTTGGGGGTCCACTTATTAAGATACAAACCCTGATTTCCCATAAAATACGCACCGTTTCTGAAAACAAAATCTCAATCTTCTTTTTAGATGAACTAGAAAATGAAATACCCTCTTCCGACAACATAGCAGATCACATTGTTTTCCAGCTAGGGCCTCCAGTTCTATTGCATCCAGTCATCTGTTGTTTTTGTAGAGGGCTAGCATCCCATAAATTATCCTACCAACCCTCTATCAGTCAGGGCTAGGGCAATTTTTATTAGTTGGTCTTCTGGCAGGGCGACCTCAGGAATTTCCTCTATTTTTTTGATGAATTTTAGGACTTTTGGAATCAAATGTTTCTTCCCTTTCTGTGAGAGAAATATTCTGAATGCTTCTTTTGAAGATATTGGTGGGGTGGGAGAAGGCTCCCCACCGCCAGGCGCAGTCATGGTGATGGCTATGGTCCTCTGCGATCACAAAACCTAGACGTGGATGTTGTGCCAGTAGCAGCACTGGTCGGAGGAGGGAGGTAGAGCCTTATTACAGGGATGACAGGAAGGATTGAGAGCCCAGCAGCAAGGCCTATGAGACAGGGAGCTTGTGGAGGGCCGCAGGGGCCGGGGAAGAAGGTGCACGGGAACTCTAGTTTAGAACGCATGCGCAGATCACCCTGAAACTCAGCGTTGCCCTCCATTTTCATTCGAAGTGAAATATCATATTAAACATAGGTTTGATCTAAAGTGGTCAGATATTTGTACCATAATGAATCATTTTGCTAGCTAAATGTATCAGAAATATTGGAATCTTGTTGTAATTTTTGAACCAGTCTAACCCCAATTGGATTCTCCAATGAAGAGTTATGCCAAATCTCCCATAGTGACCTGATTATAGACTAGTTCAGTAGAGCGAACTTGTATGATGTTCCATGAGTCACTGTTTCAACCTTTAACTTTGAAAAATATATAGAAGAAACTAAAGCCCGTCCTCTTCCTGTACCTTCTTATGAAATTTCAATCCAATGCTTAGAGAAAAAGTTATGATGATTTTCCCCAGGTCACCTGTTTGGAATGTAATTCAGGAGTCTACAAAAAGACCAACTTCCTCAGATCATATCTCCACAAATATAACGCAAAACACTATGAAATTTAGACTCGAGATTCAGCGCGATGTCTTCTCAAATGGGATTTTTTTTCTTAGCTTCTGAAACATCACAGAAATAAAGTTATTGCGAAAATGCCACGATGACCTATTTGGAGTAGCGAAACCCTAGAATCCAAAGCTCTGATACCAAACATTATGAAACCAGCTCAAGAAAATATAGAAAAGATAGATCAATGCCTTAGAATTCAGCTTCTTCGAGGGGGAAACCTCCTTTACATTACATAAATGAACAATTCTTGGATGATTCAAATGAAAAAACCTCCTCTCTATATATAGGAGTCTAAGGGTCATAACATAATCAGAGCCGACATAACAATAATAATGTAAGGGCACAATAATAACAATAGTGGGCTTCTATGGGGCACAATAGTAACAATATGGGCACTACATGGGTACATCAATATAATAAGTGGGTTGTACTAATCACAATAAGGTGTTACACTAGTAGTGTAGGTGCCTAACACTAACTCTCTGCCTCACAAGCTAGTGCAAGCCAACACTTAGCCAATTATGTTTCTTGCCAAACCCCTACATCCTTGTGCAATTCCTAAGAGAATCATCCAATATTTAATTGGTAAATTCTCCACCCATGACTGTGCAATCCATCCATAGGCCCTCAACTAATTTCATGCACCATCTATGTAACTCGAAAAATTATACAACTAATCTACATTGTCCCTAAACTCTAATCCCAATTGGGTCTTCCTCTGAAATGATAGGGAAGAGTTATTTATAAGTGAATCTTCAATTAACTGGTGTGGTGCTAAGGATGCACTGGTGCACTTCCCCACTACCAGACTCCTACTAGTTCCTCCGACTGTTAGAACTATTTTAACAAATTATAGCTTAAATAGACTGACTGATCTAATTAAAGCTAAAAATAACTCAACCTAGCCCCCTAAAATTTAGGGATCACTCTACATGACTCTAGATAGTCTTGCAACTCGAATTTCGTAAGTCAATTAAATCAATTTAACTAAATTAACTATTACAAGTTGCTATGAGAATAGAATTACAATTTAATTCAAGGAGAAATTAAATTAGAATTTCTAGATGTTATTTTTAACATTTCTTGTTGTTATTTTCAACACTCCCTCTCACCAAGAAAGGAATTCAACTCTATCCCGATCTGGTACCTTTGGAATGTTTTGCATGCAACAATTCTCTCTAGTGTTGTTGCTATTTGAGCTTCTGAAACAAAAAAACATCCAACCTAGATCAGGATGATGCATCTCTCACCAAAGTCTCTGACTGCTACTAGCTCCTACATTGTCTACTGAAAAATTTGCACTTTTGTTGCCTCTCCACTATGTTGTCTGCACTACTGCCAAATCTACTTTGCGCTCCCAATATCTGATTGCTCCTAGTATCTACCTCTGTCACTCTAACATCTGACTGCATCAACTACTACTGATCCATCCGACTACTATGTATTGTGGGTTCCTGTAGTAAGCTAATCATCCATGAGACAAACCATCTCAATGGTGTTCGGTTGTATTATATTCTTTCCATGACTAGCCTGCGTACTTAATCGAGGGGTTAGGAGGGGGGGCGGAGCCCCCCCTTAGTTGCAATGATTGCGTAGCGGGGGGAGTCATAAGGAGTCTGAGGGGTGAAAGTAACCCCACTCTATGGAGTCCAGGATAGTGCCTCGGAAAATTTTGGTTTTGGACCCTATATTAGGTTGGATGGACCTAGCTATTGTTTTGTGCATGTTTTTTGAACATGGTTTTCGACGCGATGGTTTTCGGTCCATGGTTTTGGACACGATGGTTTTCGTTCCATGGTATTAGATGCTTCGGCATGTATAAAAATGTATTGTAACATTGAAAGGACAATAATGAAAGATCAAGCCGGTAGTCCCAGTTTTGGAATCTAGGGGAAAATCTTTGTGTATATGTGTTTCATGTGTTATGCTCTCGCATTGTTTATTTTATGTGTTTTAGAATTCGTATGCAAGTAATCTCTGTACGAGGTTAAAACCTACATTTGGTATCAAAGTTGTTTTGGCTTCAAGGGGATGCCTTTGTTGCTGACGGGTTTCACTCAGGCATGTGGTAGACCCTGTTCAATGGAAGATCTGCGAAATCAATTCTAGTGGTAAATGAAGATGACGAGCAGTGGAAAGGTAGAGATTGAGAAATTTAATGGTCAGAGTTTTCAGTTGTGGAAGCTCAAGATGGAGGATCTATTGGTGGATAAATATTAGTGGATTGTGGTAGATCCAGGTACTAAACCAACGGGAGTGTCTAATGAAGAATGGAAGAAGTTGGATCAGAAGGCAAAGAGCACAATATGATTGTGTGTCTCAAATTCAGTATTGCTGAATGGATCTGGGGAAGATATGGTGAAGGCTTTGTAAGACAGGTTAGGGACTTTGTACCAATCTATGTCTCTGGTGAATACATTATTCCTATAGAAAAAGTTGTATAACTTGAGGATCAAAGATGGAGGCTTGGTCACAGAGCATCTGAATGCACTTATACTGTGGTAAGTCAGTTATCGCTTGTTGATATCAAAATTTCTGATCAAGATAAGTGCATTAGTTTGTTGTGTTCTCTACAGGATTCTTGGGATAGTATGGTTATTGCAATAGGTAGCAATGCAACTGCCTCATAGTTTGATGAAATAGTCTCTACCTTGCTGATGGAGGAGATGAGACGGAAAAATATGGAGAGCCAGAATGGTGATTCCTTGTTTGTATGAGGATGGTCCCATAACAGAAACAAAAATAAGTCATCGAGTGGGAGATCTAAATCTCTAGGAAAGCCTTTAAAGGTGGTGTGCTAGAAATGCAGAAAGGAAGGGCACTATGAAAGCGACTATAAATCTAGAGCTTCTAACAAAGGAAAGGGATCCGATGATTCTCCTTTTGCAGAGGCGCAAACCACCTCAAATGAAGGTGGGCATGTGTACCTGGCTTCTTCAAGTACACATGTAGATCATGCGGCATGATTGATTGACTCAGGTGCATCCTTTCACTTCACTCCCCATAAAGAGTGGTTCTGGGAGTATGATAAATATGATGGTGGTGATGTGTTCTTAGGGGATGATAAGAATTCTAGAATCATTGGTCGTGGAAAATTAATGTTGAAGTTGCAAGGTGGAAGGGTTAGAACACTTTCGGGTGTTCTGCATATTCCTGCATTAGCCAAAAATCTAATTTTTGTAAGCATGTTGGATTATGTAGGTGTGAAAATAGTGTTCGAGAAGGATACCTACAAGATGGTTTGAGGAGCACTGGTATTGATGCGGCGAGTTATGATTGGAACTCTGTATAGGTTGCAAGGTAGCACTATTATTGGTGGGTGCAATAGTTCTGTGGTTTCTAAAAGTGGAGTAGAAAATCTAGTGGTCTATGGAGAGAATACCATGTTTTGGCATCAAAGGCTTGGACATATTGGAGAGAAAGGCCTTCGAATACTTCATGGTAAAGGTATGGTAGAAGGTATGAGTAATAGCTCTCTAGATTTTTATTTTTGTGAAAATTGTGTATATGGGAAGTAGAATCAGGTGAGTTTCCCCTCTTATGGGAAGAGGGTGAAACAAATATTAGAGCATGTGCACAGTGATGTGTTTGAACCTATGAAGGTTCCATCACTGGTTAATTCTATGTACTATGTATCATTTATAGATGACTTCTCAAGGAATACATGGATATATTTCCTTAAGAAGAAATTTGATGTCTTTGATAGGTTTGAAGAATTCAATGTTGTGGTGGAAAACCAGACAGAGAAGAAGATAAAGGTGTTGAGGACAAATAATGGTGGAGAGTTTTGCAGTAAGGAATTTGAAGAATTATGTAAGAAGTGTGGTATAGCAAAAAAAAAGACTACTCCATATACACCTCAGCAAAATGGATTTGTAGAAAGAATGAACAAGTTGTTGATCGAAAGGGAAAGAAGCATGCTCACATGTGATGGGTTAGGACAAGAATTCTGGGCAGAAGCAATGGAGACAACATGTTGCCTAGTCAATAGATCACCTTCATTGGCGTTGGAGGATAAAAATCCACAAGATGTATGGACTCGAAAGAAAACTTCTCTTTCACATCTGAGGGTATTTGGATGTGATGCATATGTACATGTTCCAAAGGAGAAACATACCAAGTTTAATATTAAATTTCAAAAGTGCATCTTTATTGGGTATAAGGATGGTTTAAAGAATTATAATCTTTGAAACCCAGTAACAAGGAAGGTTGTGTACATCCGAGATGTGGTGTTCAGAGAGGTGAAAGATGTTATTAAACATGAATTCCAACCAAAGGAACCTAAGAAGATAGATTTTGAGCTAAAGGAGGAAGAATTAGACTCTACAGCAGAGGAGGAATCAGAAGATGAAGAGCCACAAACTTTGGGTGTGAGAAGATCAATTCGAGAAAGAAGGCAACAAGAAAGGTATATTCCATTTGCTTTCTATTCAAATTTTGCTTCATTTATTACTGATGATGATCCCAGAACTGTGAAGGAAGTAGTAGATTGAGAGGATGGAAAACTCTAGAAAGAGGCCATGGTTGATGAAATGGCATCTTTGCACAAAATTGAGGCTTGGGATCTGGTGGAGTTGCCAGTTGGAAGGAAACCCATTGGCAGAAAATGGGTGTTCAAGAAGAAGACAAATGCAGAAGGAAAGGTGGAGAAATTGACTTTGGTGATATTTTTTCTCCTATTGCCAAGGTAACTTCTATTAGATTACTTTTATCTGTTGCTGCTACTTTTGATTTTGAGGTAGAATAGATGGATGCGAAGACAATATTTCTTCATGGGGATCAAGAAGAGGAGATCTACATGAAGCAACCTGAAGGCTTTGCAGTGAAGGGTAAGAAAGAATTGGTATGCTAGTTAAATAAGTCTTTGTATGGGTTAAAACAGTCACCAAGGATGTCGTATCAGAAATTTGATACATTTATATGGGGACTTGGCTTCACTAGAAGCAAAGTAGATCACTGTGTGTATTCTAAATTAATTTGTGACCATGTTATTTATCTAGTCTTGTATGTGGATGATATGTTTCTAGTTGGAAATGGCAAAGAAATTATCCAGGATTTGAAGACCCATTTGTCCTCCAAGTTCGACATCAAAGATATTGGTGCTGCAAAGTATATTTTGGGCATGGAAATTAAAATAGATCAGACAAAGAGGAAGCTCTGGTTAAACCAGAGGAAGTATGTTGAGACAATATTGCAGAGGTTTAATATGCAGGATAGTAAACTAATGAAGGTTCTTATTCTTGTAGCTGTAAAGTTATCTGCTGAACATTGTCCCAAGACACAAGAAGAGGAAGAGGACATGTCACATTTTCCATATGAAAGTGCAGTCAGTAGCCTGGTGTATGCAATGGTCTATACTAGACAAAACATTGCACATGCAATGGGAGTGTTGAGCAGGCTTATGTCAAAAACAAGGAAGGAGCATTGGACAGTAGTGAAGTGAGTTTTCAGGTATTTGAGTGGCACTAGTAATTATGTTTTGTGCTACCAAGGAAGACCAAGATTGGAAAAATTTTGTGATATATATGTCTTTATTGATCCACACTGGGCTAGAGATCTCGATCAGAGAAGATCTACAAGTGGGTATGCGTTTAACCTGTTTGGAGGAGAAGTCAGTTGGATGAGTAAGAAACAATCTGTAGTGGCACTATCAACTACAGAGGTAAAATACATGGCAACCACTCATGCAAGCAAGGAAGTAGTTTGGTTGCAGAGGTTGTGTTCAAGTATGGGGTTAGTACAGGGAGCTATAACGATAGACTATGATAGCCAAAGTTCACTTTTCTTGGCAGAGAACCCTACTTACCATTCAAAGACAAAGCACATTGATGTTCAGTATCACTTTGTGAGGGATATGATAGAAGACAAAATGGTGTTGCTTGTAAAGGTGAACGCTTTGAAGAATATTGTAGATGCATTGACAAAATCTGTGAGCTCTGAGAAGTTATCTTGGTGTAGAGACATAATGGGCATTACAGGGCTACATAAATGACTAAACTCTCTTGTGGCCCCCTGTGGAAAGGAAAAAACAACTGGGAGAATGTTGGGTTATGTTATATTGTTTCCATGACTAGCCCTCATAGTTACCCAGGGGATTAGGAGGGGGTGGAGCCCCCCCTTCATTGTGCTGATTGCATAGCGGGGGGAGTCACAGGGGGTTTGAGGGGTGCAGGTAACCCCATTCTATGGGGTCTAGGGTAGCACCTCAGAAAATTTTGGTTTTGGACACTATATTAGGTTTGGCAGACCTATTTATGGTTTTGTGCATGTTTTTCGCACATGGTTTTGGATGCGATGGTTTTCGGTCCATGGTTTTGGATGTGAAGGTTTTTGATCCATGGAATTGGATGCTTTGGCATGTATAAATATGTATTGTAACATTGAAAGGACAATAATGAAAAATCAAGCTGGTAGTCCCAATTTTGGGATCCAGGGGAAAAAATCTGTTTATATGTGTTTCATGTGTTATGCTCTCACATTGTTTATTTTCTCTGTTTTAGAATTCATATGCAGGTCATTTCTGTACGAGGTTAAAACCTACAAACGGACCCTGCCCAAAGTTTCTCACTCTTAGGACTATCCATTCACATCACCCCACCTCTCACTGGAAATATGGTTGCATGTGCTCCCTCTACCCACTTGGCTCGAAATTCCCCTATATTAGAGGTCTCTGTTTGAGTGGATGCCTCCACTTGGTCTCCTCTCTCCTTCTTCAAATGAGGCTTCTTCTACGGCTGGACGTTGAGAGGTAATTCATGCTCCCTCTCAATCACCAAGTCTCCAACCTTTTCCTCAATCCTCAAGGCTTTGTTATCAACCGGGTTGATGGGGGTTAGGCTGTGTCAACCCTTCAACCCAGTGTAAATATTTCAAACTAGCTTTTGATTGGAAGTTACCCCTTCCAATCTGAGAGGGCTCTCTTAATTTTTAAAAAGAAATATAGATGGCTAAGTCTGGTTTTCTATGTGATTTTTCAGGTGAAAGGCTGTGAGGAAAACCACCATTGGGAATGGAGTTAATTAAATAAAAAAAACAACAAACAACATTATTTTATGGAAGATCAAGCATCTTTGGTTTACTAATGTGGAAATGGACATTCATAATAATCACAAAAAATTGAAGGAAGTTGGAGCAATGTAACATTGAATTCCAAGTAATCAAATAAGCTCTGAAAACTAATAAAAAATGAGCATGATAGGATAGGACTGAAACTAGAATGAATCTTTGGTTAAAATAGAGTATGCTACAACTATATTTTTTTATTAATTGAAAAGAATAAAATTGTTGTCCTCTCACTACCTCGATCCCCCCCATTTGCATAGTCGAAAGTCTACCTATTTATAGGGAAATATCTCTTTACATAATTTGCCACCTGGGCTAGATTCAATCAACAACTATGAGATCTAATAAGACCTTAAGCCTTTTAAGGGATTCTCTATTACAATAGAGTTTGAATACAAATGCGAGTCGTATGAATTGTTACAATAATTTAAAGTGTGACATTGTATTGGTGGAAACCCGAACATCTGGCTCTTCCAATGTACTGTGATGTTTGCTATTGAAATGTGCTAAAAATGCCTCACTGTCTCTGTCTCTTGTTGTATCTTTGTTTCACTACCATGTTTAATGACCATGTTTCTGAAGAAACACTGAAAAACATTCTTGATGTCTCATGGAGTGGAAGCAGAATAGATACATTAATATTCGTTGATATGGGCTATTGATTTGTGCGACTGATTCAATATGGGCCATTGATCCACGCTTGTTGACATTGCAATTGCAATACATGAGAGGGTCCCTTTAACATTTATTTATGATAATTCTGTAGCTTTCCAGACGTGGAGGTTTTATTGGATGCATCACATAAAATATCGCATCTGGGTGGTTCTCGCACATCGCAATCACAAGTCAAAAAGGATTTCAGGGAACAAGAACTTTGACTATGCGATCACCAATTACGATATCACAATTGGCGGGAGAAGGGATATCATAATCCATAGTGGAATATATATCACAATCATTGAGATTAAGCGATATGTGATATCGAGAGAGAAATGAGCCATATGTGATATTGGTAGAGATTTAAGCAGTATGGGATATCGATGGTGGAGGGATTATTGCAACCGATGATCGGAGGGATATCGCAATCGATGATTGGATGGATATCGTAATCGGTGATCGGACTTAATATCACAATTGCCTAGTGCAAGAGGACCTAGATATGATAATCGGTGGGAAGGGATATATGCGATATGTGATATCAGTGGTAGAGGGATATTGTGATATACAATATCATAGTTTCAATCAGGAAAGGGGATAGGTGGATATGTATGCAAATGAAAAAGGGAATGGTTGATAGCAGTGTATTTCACAGGTCTCAACTTTACAAAAATTACTGTAGTATATTATAAAGTATTTCAAAGGGGAATGGGTCACGACTAGAGTTTAAAAAGGGTGAATGTAATTAGAGTTAGAATGGGGGAATAAATGCCAGATTTGGAATGGGTTATAGTTAGAGTTGAAATGGGTTATAGTTAGAGTGGGAGTGGGTGAATGCGAACAAAATGGGGTGCGTGAGAGAAATGGGTTTTAGATAATATGGGAATTTCTCCAAAAAAAAAAATAGAATGGATCTGTTCTTCCTCCTTAATCTCCAAATATAAAGCACATCAACCTCTTTCAGAAAAAAAATAGATAGATGCAAATATCTTTGGTGGAAAACCTTGACTAATAAATCTAAAAATATTTTTATGAGTTATCAGGGATAACATTGGTTGTGATGGGGATGTTGTGCCCCTATGGTGTAAGAAAGAACTAGTACACCAATTTGCTGACCATTGGGGTGATCCCAATCTGAAGACTACATCAAACCCACTTCACCAAACTAAAAACAAAACTAAAACATCTAATCAAAACCTAGAGGAAATGCTTGCCCAACAAGCTTATTTATGTCCTACTCTAGCATATGGAAATCCACCTGTTTAATTCAAGTGATATAAAATCTCCAATATAACCAGACAAAGAGTTGATCCAACACATGGGATTCTCGACTATGCTTGATGAAAATCAATAGTGGATCATATGGGAAACTTAGAATAAAAATTGAATCCATCACTTCAACTTACAAATGAAAGAAAATTCACCTTCACTGATGACTCGAACAGACTTGCGGTAGAACTCATCTTGAAATTCTTCAAGCTACTGATGTGCAAAGAGTGGAGTCACCATGAAACTTCGATCTTAAGTATCTTTTAAGAGTGGAGTCGCCAAGGTAATATCACAACCTTCAGAACTTTTGTCTTCCTGTTATCCTTAGGAATCAGAAAGAAGAGACTCAAAGATAATCCCGAAAAAGGAGCGTTTTGGCTCCCAAAAGATGCATTGAAATGTTATCAACCAGGTTGATGGGGGTTGGGTTGTGTCAACCCTTCAACCCAACATAACTATTTTAAACCAAATTTTCATTGGAAGTTAGCCCTTCCAATTTGACAGGGCTCTCTCAATATTAAAAAAAATATATATAGATACCTAACTTTGGCTTTCTATGTGATTTTTCAAGTGAAAGAGCGTGAGGAAAACCACCATTGGGCATGGGGTCAATTAAAGAAAAACAACAACAAATAACATTTTTTTATGGAAGCTAAGGCATCCTTGGTTTACTAATGCGAAAATAGACATTCACAGTAATCACAACAAATTGAAGGAAGCTGTAGCAATCCAACATTTAATTCTAAGTAATCAAATAAGCTCTCGTAACTAATAACAGAAGAGCGTGATTGGATAGGATTGGAACTAGAATGAATATAAGGTTAAAATAGAGTATGTTGCAACTGCATTTTCTTATTAATTGAAAATAAATACGACATTGGTCTTCTCACTACCTCAACCCCCCCCCCTTTGGCCACAGTCGAAAAATCTACCTATTTATAGAGAAATATCTCTCTACATAATTTGCCTCCTCAACTAGACTCAATCAACAACTATGAGATCTAATAAAACCTTTAGCCTTCTAAGGAATTTCCTATTAAAAGAGAGTTCAAATACAAATGGGAGTCATATGAACTGTTAAAATAATTTAAAACGTGACACTATATTGGTGGAAACTTGAACATCTGGCTCTCTGAATCTGTTGTGTTGATTGATGTTGAAACATGTTGGAAATGCCTCATTGTCTTTGTGTCTTGATGTATCTTTGTCTCCCCATCCTATTTAATTACCATGTTGCTGAAGAAATGCCAAAAAACATTCGTGTTGTCTCATGGAGTGGAAGAGGAATACATACTTTAACATTTGTTGATCTGGGCCATTGATCTAGGTGGCTAATTCAATCTAGGTCATTGATCAAAGCTTGTTGACATTGCAATCACAATACATGGGAGGGTCCCTTTAACATTTATTTATGATAATTCCATGATTTTATGAACGTTTTGGTTTTATAGGACGCATCACATAGAATATCGCATCTGGGAGGTTCTCTCACATCACAATCACAATTCGGAAAGGATTTCAAGGAACAAGAACTTTGACTATGTGATCACCGATTAAGATATCGCAATCGGCAAGAGAAGGGCTATCACAATCAGCAATGGAATATATATTGAAATCGGTGACATTATGCAATATGTGATATCGACAGAGAAATGAGTGATATAGGATATTGTTGGAGATTTAAGAGATATGCGATATCAACGGTGGAGGGATTATCGCAATCAGTGATCGGAGGGATATCACAATTGGTGATCAGAGGAATATCGAAATTGATGATCTAACTTAACATCGTAATTGGCCAGTGGAGAAGGACTTGGATATGATAATCAGTGGGAAGGGATATATGTGATATGTGATATCGTGAGTAGAGGGATATTGTGATATACAATTTCGCAATCGCAATCAGGAAAGGGGATGGGCAGATATGTATACAAAGGAAAAATGGAAGGCCTTGTAGTGATGTATTATGCAAGTCTTAGATTTATATAAAGGACTGTGGCATATTATAAAGTATTTCAGAGGGGAATGTATCATAGCTAGAGCTTGGAAAGCGTAAATGCAATTAGAGTTAGAAATGGGGAAACACAGCTAGAGTTGAAATGAGTTACGGTTAGAGTTGGAATGAGTTACGGTTAGAGTTGTAATGGGTGAATGTGGATGAAATGGGATGTGTGAGAGAAATGGGGCTTAGATAATATGAAAATTTCTCCAAAATAATTAGAATGGATCTGTTCTTCCTCCTTAATCTCCAAATATAAAGCACAACAACATCTTTCAGAAAAAGAACAGATAGATGAAAATATCAGTGGTGGAAAACCTTGACTAATAAAACTAAAATTATTTTTATGAGTTATCATGGATAACATTGGCTTCAATGGGGATGTTGTTCCCTTGTGATGCAGCAAAGGCCAACATATTTGTTTCCTCGTGAATGGGTTGATCCCAATCTAAAGACTACAACAAACCCACTTAACCAAACTGAAAAGAAAACTACAACATGTAACCTAAACCTGAAGGAAATGTTTTCCCAACAAGCTTATTTATGTCCTACTCTATCATTTGAAAGTCCACTTGTTTAATTCAAGCGATACAAAATATCAAGTATAACTAGACAAAGAGCTGATCCAACACCTGGGCTTATCAACTATTCTTGAACAAAATTAGTACTAGATCATATATGGGAAACTCAAAATAAAAACAGAATTCATCACTTGAACTTACAAATGAAATAAACTTCACCTCAACTGATGAATGGAATAGACTTGCAGTAGAAATCATCTTGAAAATCTTCAAGCTACTAATATGTAAATAGTAGAGTCACCATGAAACTTTGATCTTCAGTATATTTTAAGAGTGGAGTACCAGGGTAATACTACAACCTTTAGAACACCTGATTTCTTGTTACTCTCGAGAACAAAAAAAAGTGACTCAAAGAGAATCCCAGAAAACTAGCTTTTTGGCTCCCGACAGACGCACCAAAATGTTATCAACCGGGTTGATGGGGGTTGGGTTGTTTCAACGCTTCAACCTATTTCAAACTAGCTCTTGATTGGAAGCTAGCCCTTCCAATTTGAGAGGGATCTCTCAATATTTAAAAAAAAAAATACGGATGGCTCTCTAGTTTTATATTTCATTTTTCAGGTGAAAGTGTGAGGACAACCACCATTGGGCATGGAGTCAATTAGAGAAAAACAACAAAAGGACATTGTTTTATGGAAGTTGAGGCATCCTTGGTTTATTAATGTGGAAATGGAGACTCATAGTAATCACACCAAATTCAAGGAAGTTGGAGTAATGCAACATTGAATTCCAAGTAATCAAATAAGCTCTGAAAACTAATAACTAAGGAGCATGATAGGATAGGACTCAAAACTTAATGATTCTCAGGTTAAAATAGAGTATGTTGCAACTATATTTTATTTTTAATTGAAAACAATACACCAACGGTCTTCTCACTACCTCGATCCCCCCACAATTTGTAGAGTAAAAAATATACCTATTTGTAGAGAAATATCTCATTACATAATCTACCATCTGGGCTAGATTCAATCAACGACTATGAGATCCAATAAAATCTTGCGCCTTCTAATGGATTTTATGTTACAACAAAGTATGAATACAAATGGGAGTCGTATGAATTGTTACAATAATTTAAAGCACAACACTATATTGGCGGAAACTTGAACATCTAGCTCTTTGAACCTCATGTTTTGTTTGTTGTTGAAACATTCTAGAAATGCCTCACTATATCTATGTATTTTTGTCTCTTTGTTTCGCTTCCCCATTTAATGATGCTACTAAAGAGACACTGAAAAACACTCTTGTTGTCTCATGAAGTAGAAGCGAAATAGATACTTTAACAATCATTGATTTGGGTAATTTATATAGGTGGCTGATTCACTCTGGGATGTTGATCCTAGATTCTTGACATCACAACCAAAATATATCAGAGGGTTCTTTTAACACTAATTTATGATAATTCTGTGATTTTCTGAATGCGGCAGTTTTATAAGATGCATCACATAAAATATCGCATCTGGGAGGTTCTCACACATTGCAACCACAAGTCGGAAATGATTTTAGGGTATAAGAACTTTGACTATGTGATCACCGATTGCGATATCGTAATCGGCGAGAGAAGTGCTATCACAATTGGCACTAGAACAGATATCACAATTGGCAAGATTATGTGATATGTGATACCGGCAGAGAAATGAGTGATATTCAATATCGGTAGAGATTTAAGTGATATGCGATATCAGCGACGGAGGGATTATCATAATCGGTGATCGGAAGTATATCACAATTGGCGATTGGAGGGATATCACAATTAGTGATTGGGAATAATACCATAATCATCTAGTGGAGGAGTACCTAGATATGATAGGAAAGGGGACGAGTAGAGATGTATGTAAAGGAAAAAGGGAGGGTCTGATAGCGATGTATTCTGCAGGTCTTAGCTTTATAGAAAGGATTGCAACATATTATAAAGTACTTCAAAGAGGAATGGGTCATGACTACAGTTTCAAAAGGGTGAATTTGGTTAGAGTTAGAAATGGGGAAACACAGCTAGAGATGGAATGGGTTACGATTAGAGTTAAAATGGCCTATGGTTAGAGTTGGAATGGGTGAATGCGAATGAAATGGGATGAGTGAGAGAAATGGGCTTTAGAGAATATGGGAATTTCTCCAATACAATTAGAATGGATCTATTCTTCCTCCTCAATCTCCAAATATAAAGCATAGAAATCTTTTAGAAAAACAACAAGTAGAGGAAAAGCTCAGTGGTCGAAAACGTTGACTAACAAAACTAAAAACAATTTTATGAGTTATCGTGGATAACATCATGAATCTTGTACGTCAATAACATATAGGTTCTTGACCCACACACTGATCTATTCCACCTATCTTGTAGTGACATGGCTAACGAAAACCTTTAATTTGCTAAAAATCACATCATGGCCACAGTCTTCCAATCATGCGATGGAAAAAATATTCTTTTTTTGTGTTGGAACACGCATCACATTTGTGATTTTAAGAGGGGAGCTAGAATCCCTCTGAAAGGTAATTGTACCAATGTAAGTCACGCTATACCTCCCATCATCTCCAAACTCTATGTTCTACTTGAGGTATTTCTCCTCAAATTCACTTAAGAGATATCTATTCCCCATCACATGGAACGAGGCACCGCTATTGAGATACCACATGCCTCCCATTATAGTGTTGAACATGCATGTAATGTGAGTGAAATCGAGTTCAAATTGTGAAGCTAAAGCTTCACCTGCTGCTGCAACTGCAAGCTCCTTCTTTTTCTCTTTCTTTTGTGGGCAATTTGTGGCAAAGTGCATGTACTCTTGACAATTAAAACACTTGACTTTCGAAAAGTCTGTATTCTTTCTGCCCTCCTCGCCCTCGAACTTCCTTCCCTTAGATTTATTTTCTCCTATGACTAGGGAAAAGTCCTCTTCCACTTCTTTGGAAGAGGTACCATCTCTGGTGTTCATCTGAATCTCTTCCTGTACCAAATCTGACCATAGTCATTCCCAATCTGGTAGCTTCTCCCTCTCATTGATTGAGTCCTGGTAACTATGCCATCTCTTCGGAAGTCCTAGAAGAGATATGCTCACCATATCGTCTTTGGCAACAATTATCCTGACACTTCCAAGATCATCCCGACAAATGGGTGAACTTGGTAAAGTACTTAAAAATTGAGTCTCGCTTCTCCATCTTGATCTTTCTAAGTTTTTCTTATGGTGCCAACTTCCTATGGTTACTAATTTTTTGAAACAGGTCTGCCAATGCCCTCTACATTGAGTATGAATTTTCCTTACCATGGAGAATTGAGATAGTGTGATCTCGAACTCCTTCTAGGATAGTCCTTCTCTCCTTTTCCACACACTTTCTCCATTCAGCCAAATATTTAGCATTAGATGTTGGAGGCTTCAGAATGTCATGATCTATGAATTCCTTGAGGCCATTTTCTTCCAATACTTCCTCCATCATGTCCTTCCAAGACATGTAATTTGATCTACCCTCTAGGGCATCCTCAAGTCTCAAACCATAGAATGACATATTTCTAACTCTAAAGTATGAACTTGCAAATTTGATTTCACCTACACACCAAACTCAAAATCTCCTCTTCTATACTATATTTAGCTCTAATACAATGTATATTTTTTACTTTAGATTCAACAACTTATGTGATATGCTAAAACAAAATACAAGAATCTACTCTACTCTTCAACGGAAACTAAAAATTGATCAATGAAAACAATAATTAGAGAAGGAAGAATATCAATCGCACTTCACAAAATATTTCTCTGGGGAAAGAAACTGGTAAAAACCCTGACTATCTATATTACATCAACTAGAATATCTAAGAAGAAAATACAATGCTTTTTCAACCCAAAAAATTCCTGCACTAGTACAATATAACTCTCTTGCTCACAAGCTAGCTCAAGCCAATGCTTAGCCAATTATGTTGCTTGCCAAGACCCTACTTCGTGAAACTATGTATATAATTAGCTCATATTTAATTGGGAAATCATCCACTCATGATTGCACAATCCATCCATAGGATGTCAACTGATAGAATGCACCATTTGTACAACTTGGAAAATTATACAACTGATAGAACATTGCCCCTGAACTCTAACCTCAACTGGGTCTTGGTATGAACTAACATGCATGCGTTATTTATGAGTAAATCTTCAGTTAACTAGTGTGGTACTGAGGATGCACTGGCGCACTACCCCCTACTAGACTCCTACTAGTTCCTCCAATAGCTAGAACTTGTTTAACTAACTATAACTCAGTTAGTTTGAGTTATCTAATTACAACTTAGAAGAACTCATCCGCAGACCCTAAAATTTATGGACCAATCTACATGAATCTATATAGACTTCGAACTCAAATTTCCTAACTCAATTAAGTCAATTTAACTTAATTAACTATTATAAGTTTCTATGATAATAAAGTTACAATTTAATTCACAACTTAATTCAAGGACAAATTAAATTAGAATTTCTAGATGTTATCTTTAACATTTCAAATTGCAATTTTCAACAGTACTAACATGAAATATTAAGGCAAAAGCCACCAATCATTGGGCAAAAAATGAGAAAATTGGAGTTTCAACCCTTCGTGGAATTCTAGCTTCAAACTAATACAGTCTAGATCGTAAAGACATAAGATCTGGCGCTAACCTATGCTCCAACCTCTCCACTTCAAAATAGTGGTATCCATAAACACTGGATTTTTTAACAAATAAAAAGATGCCCTAGTTTATGTCCATGAGATCAAATAAATATTTTAAACTAGAGATAAACCAAAATGATGCGTAAACAAAATCAATTTTAGATGCAGAATCACATCTGATGCTATGATGAACTCCTCCTCAGGGTTGTGTCCCTTGGATGGACTAATTTTTTTTTTTTTCAAGCTCTTAAAACCTACTAAATGTTGTTGCAATTTTTTTTTCTATATAAATAAAAAAGTCAACTGAAAGTACTACCTTCTTTTACCCGTTCCTTCCTCCGTGCATATGACCAAAAACTATGAGCTTTCATGCCTAGGAATCAGTCCTAGATTCTGGCTTAGAAGTAAACCGATGATACCATCGTTAGGTACACGTTCTTGGCACACAAATTCTCCTTCCAAATTTTGATCATATAGAATAGTGATGCATCCCTTGGGTGAGTGAATAATGTGGTTGTCAACTCGATGAGCCTAGAAAAACATTCGTCAAAATATGTGGATCTATATTATTTCCTTACAAGTCTATTGACTCAGAAGAACTATATAAGTCCCTCTATAAGCTATTTAAAATATATCGTTTCTTCCAACTTTGGCACCTTTTTTGACAATAGAAACAAATAATTCCACATGAAGTGTCATCTTCTTCAACCCATTTATGTTGTACCTTCATATGGCCAAAACAGATTAGCTATCAAACCTTGGGCTCTGTCATGGATACTTTCTTAGAAGCAGATCGATGAGTCCTTATTTATATTGTAGTGTTGGGCTCGAAGAGCCCTTATTGGACTCCTGTGCATGGCGAGAGTTGATGGGAGTCATCCGTGTGCAGGGAGTGCTTTTATGGCTTTCCTCGGAAAAATCCCACAAAACCATTTATAATAATGATATACATGAGCCACATGATGGAGCAGGATTGATCCTCTTTGCTAAATAAGTTGGAGTTATTGGGAAAATAGTGTGAACTATCCTCCTCCAACTTTTCTCTTTCTTTTCTCAAATCCTGGTCCTTTTCCTATGATTTTTTCTCTTCTAATTTCTACGGTTGAACTCGCGTGCTCGTCATGCGGGAAAAATGCTCAATAACTTTATAGGAATATGTGGTGGATTTTTTATTTGTTACAATCTTGTTTTTTTGGAAGCTATGGTGAACTAATACAGTCCTGCATTCCAATAATTAATTAAAGTTTGAATCTCACCTATGGAATATCTAGAAACAGAAGTGGATAAGTGCATCTTGTTGGGACATCAATGGAATGGTGCTCTAGATGTAGTCGACGAGTGACCATAGAAGATTTTGCACATACTTGTAAAATAATGAGAAAATTCTTAGGGTTTATTCTTTCCTTCCAATTAATTTTCCCATGACCCTACTTCGTGAAACTATGTAGATAATTAGCTCATATTTAATTGGGAAATCATCCACTCATGACTGGGCAATCCATCCATAGGATGTCAACTGATAGAATGCACCATTTGTACAACTTGGAAAATTATACAACTGATAGAACATTGCCCCTGAACTCTAATCTCAACTGGGTCTTCCTATGAACTAACATGCATGCGTTATTTATGAGTAAATCTTCAGTTAACTAGTGTGGTACTGAGGATGCACTGGCGCACTACCCCCTACTAGACTCCTACTAGTTCCTCCAATAGCTAGAACTTGTGTAACTAACTATAACTCAGTTAGATTGAGTTATCTAATTACAACTCAGAAGAACTCATCCGTAGACCCTAAAATTTATGGACCAATCTACATGAATCTATATAGACTTCGAACTCAAATTTCCTAACTCAATTAAGTGAATTTAACTTAATTAACTATTATAAGTTTCTATGATAATAAAGTTACAATTTAATTCACAACTTAATTCAAGGACAAATTAAATTAGAATTTCTATATGTTATCTTTAACATTTCAAATTGCAATTTTCAACAGTACTAACATGAAATATTGAGGCAAAAGCCACCAATCATTGGGCAAAAAATGAGAAAATTGGAGTTGCAACCCTTCGTGGAATTCTAGCTTCAAACTAATACAGTCTAGATCGTAAAGACATAAGATCTGGCGCTAACCTATGCTCCAACCTCTCCACTTCAAAATAGCGGTATCCATAAACACTGGATTTTTTAACAAATAAAAAAATGCCCTATTTTATGTCCATGAGATCAAATAAATATTTTAAACTAGAGATAAACCAAAACGATGCGTAAACAAAATCAATTTTAGATGCAGAATCACATCTGATGCTATGATGAACTCCTCCTCAGGGTTGTGTCCCTTGGATGGACTAAAAATATTTTTTTTCAAGCTCTTAAAACCTACTAAATGTTGTTGCAATTTTTTTTTCTATATAAATAAAAAAGTCAACTGAAAGTACCACCTTCTTTTACCCGTTCCTTCCTCCATGCATATGACCAAAAATTATGAGCTTTCATGCCTAGGAATCGGTCCTAGATTCTGGCTTAGAAGTAAACTGATGAGACCATCGTTAGGTACACGTTCTTGGCACAAAAATTCTCCTTCCAAATTTTGATCATATAGAATAGTGATGCATCCCTTGGGTGTGTGAATTATGTGGCTGTCAACTCGATGTGCCTAGAAAAACATTCGTCAAAATATGTGGATCTATATTATTTCCTTACAAGTCTATTGACTCAGAAGAACTATATAAGTCGCTCTATAAGCTATTCAAAATATATCGTTTCTTCCAACTTTGGCACCTTTTTTGACAATAGAAACAAATAATTCCACATGAAGTGTCATCTTCTTCAACCCATTTATGTTGTACCTGCATATGGCCAAAACAGATTAGCTATCAAACCTTGGGCTCAGTCATGGATACTTTCTTAGAAGCAGATCGATGAGTCCTTATTTATATTGTAGTGTTGGGCTTGGAGAGCCCTTCTTGGACTCCTGTGCATGGCCAGAGTTGATGGGAGTCATTTGTCGTGCAGGGAGTGCTTTTATGGCTTTCCTCGGAAAAATCCTACAAAACCATTTATAATAATGATATACATGAGCCACATGATGGAGCAGGATTGATCCTCTTTGCTAAATAAGTTGGAATTATTGGGAAATTAGTGTGAACTATCCTCCTCCAGCTTTTCTCTTTCTTTTCTCAAATCCTGGTCCGTTTCCTATGATTTTTTCTCTTCTAATTTCTACGGTTGAACTCGCGTGCTCGTCATGCGGAAAAACTGCTCAATAAATTTATAGGAATATGTGGTGGATTTTTTATTTGTTACAATCTTGTTTTTTTGGAAGCTATGGTGAACTAATACAGTCCTGCATTCCAATAATTAATTAAAGTTTGAATCTCACCTATGGAATATCTAGAAACAGAAGTGGATAAGTGCATCTTGTTGGGACATCAATGGAATGGAGCTCTAGATGTAGTCGACGAGTGACCATAGAAGATTTTGCACATACTTGTAAAATAATGAGAAAATTGTTAGGGTTTATTCTTTCCTTCCAATTAATTTTGCCTTGACGATCAAACAATTGTACATCCTCCAATCGTTTAACATATAATCCAATGATCCAGAGCAATGACAGGTGGGCAGGAGGGAAGTTCTTCCCATAGAAAACGCCTTATGGCGTAAGTAGATCTTCCTTAAACTTCATGCAATAGCCGTTATTGAATTGTTCTTCCTATTTTGGTTGCCTTTAGATAGAAATGGAGTTTCCTTTTCCGTTATTATATACTTTACTTTTTTTAGCCGCAATTATGGGATGACATAAAAATGCTATCTCTCTTTTATTGTTCTTTTTAATATTGTTGTAGACCTGTTGTTGCATCATTTTTCTTAGCAATATAACCATTTTTTTGAATACTATGTATTGTTCTTATTCCTTATCATTGTATGAGGTGTTTAACTGATATTGTAGTGCTACTTTAAAGACATCCATTTCAAATATTTTTTTCCTCATCTAGTAGCTAATGGTATTGCATTCACTTTATATTTTAACATGTATATGTGCCAATAATTTGTTTTGCTATTTTGTTGGTATAATTTCTAGATTCAAAAGAAGACTTTTTGTTGCTTTTGACATGGTTATCATCAAAATATGCCTTGAAAACGTGAATCAATCAATTTAGAGTAGTTTTCTATGCCCTATAATTCTGTATGAATGGTTTATTTAATTGAACAGTGTATTTTTGGTTCCCTTATCTTTCAATCAATTTAGAGTAGTTTGTTATGCCCTATAATTCTGTATGAATGGTTTATTTAATTGAACAGTGTATTTTTGGTTCCCTTATCTTTCATGCAACTTTTTTTTTTATCAATTTACTTTTCTTGATGCATTTCACCCTATTCAGAATCTTCTATGATATACACACTTAAACTCTCAATGTAAATTTCCTTTTAACTTGCAAATATTTTGATTTTCTTTTTAACTACTTAGACTTATTTTATTTAGCCTTTCTTAACATTTCTCTCACTTTCTTCTAGATGTAAAGATAGTAAGTATCATATTACTTATATCTCCATTCCTCCTAGATGTAGTATCTATCAACCTATTTAGGAAATACTTTATGATTGGTTAGTTGCATTTTTCAAGTTTCTTTACTATTTCCAACAATTATGTTATTGAAGGTGACTCTTCATCTCCTATATACACCTATATCTACTCCCATTCACTAGGAGATCGAGCAGATATCCATGCCACTACTACCTTCTTTGATACCACATGTAATGTAACCAAAATATCCACAACATTCATTTTAACAATTCTCCACTAATAATGGCATTCCCCATAATGATGTTCCCCTCACTATTGAAAAGGTTTTATCAAATATTTTCTTCGTAGGTTTTCCTATAGTTTATTCATAGCATAACTAGTTTTCAAAGTTTTTTGTATAACAAAAAGGGTCTTTAATTTAGTTCTTTACACCTTCTATGTAACTGGGCATGCATACTTAGAACACTTTTGAAATTAACACCTTTACTTTATTTTCCTAACACGACGCTTGAGATGTGAATTTACTCACCAAACCTGAGTAACAATAACATGATCTTATAACTCACAGGTAAGACCTTAGGAATGTATCGACCTTCACATATGGACTATTTCTACCATTTAAACATTATTCAATAACTCACCTTATTCATATACACTATATATGTGGTTCAACATGTGAAGAGGTCTGCAACAATTCCACGTGTCTCTATGAGCGGAACCCCACTTCATAGTTATCACATGTCCTCCACGTGAACTAATGGTGAATTCAGATAATTTTTAGCAATTTGATGCCTTACATCTTTAGGTTTTCGTCAACATAGGACTAACTACTATTTTTTTCCATGGAAAATTCGTAATTTTCATTGATAATTTGAAAATTACATGTTGAAGATGTTGGTAGCATATGCAATAAAAGTGGTCATAAGCCACAGACTGTGTTGTTCTATCCAAAAATGAGCCAATCCCAAGTATGGGAGGCTGTTAAGATAAATACATATGATATGTTCTGTAATACATAGACATGACATATACAATAAACAAAAATTTAATTTACATCAAAATTTTCCATAAATGACATGAAATCAGGGCCTGTAGTCCCCATCCTATTGCACATCCATGTATGGTTGATCGTAGTAACTACAGTAATAATGATCATGTTGTTCCCAAATAAATCAGATCCCCTGTGGCTAGAGTGAGGCTTCTTTGGATAGTTGGTCAATTTTTTTTTTGCTTTCCATATATATATGATGAAAACAAATATGGTCAAAATGAGTCCTCGGCATTAATGCATCATCCGAGATATGTTAAAGTTTGTGAGTGTGACATGTAGATTGTTTATTAAACCATTTTATCATAATCTATGAGTCACCAAAAATCTGTAAAAAAAGACAACCTTTCACAAGTGCAAAAAATAATAAGTGATAGAGGGTAATGAGTTCAAAAAAGTTGTTTGCCCCATCCCCTAGACCCATCTGGATCTTATAGAAGTGGATATTTTTGATATGAAGGAGGATTCCCCTGTCATAACCATGATGCTACGCCGAGCCATCAAGGTATGCAAATGGATTATCACATTAAATAGTATTTGTTATGAAGGTGGGTATAGTGGCAACATGGTCATCCTTTGGAATGTTGTGTAATAAAGATATAAGATGTGCAGTGACATTCGACCAAGAGGGAGTGTTGTTAGTGAAAATTATTTTGTTCCTTTCTAGCCCAATACTCCAGCAAATCATTATAGGTTGGTTGCATATCTTGTGTGATTGTACATTCATTCACCATAGATGCCAGGCCTCTAGGATGTCCACCCTATGCCATCTAGATTGTATTTGTAGAACTGCAGTAACTTTAATCTAGATAGAAATAGTAAGAGGGAAAATATGGTCAATAGATTCCAATTCCTGTTTGAAGAGAACATACCAGGATGGACCATGAAGATATATTTTTTAGATTATCCTTAGTAGGAACCTTATTCTAAAGAATGTACCACATGAATAATTTGGCTTGGGGTGTTGCCTTCAATTTCTAGAGAGAAGACCACCACCAATCAATAACAAGTGGTTTGTGATCTCAAAAGATATGGAAACAACCAAAATTTGGGGAGTATTTTCCATTGGGTGAGTGTGCCCATATAAGCTCATCATCTCCATCGAATATTCTGACATGTGATTCCATAAGTGAATTTTTATGTGATTGCCAAATGGGAGGAATGCCCAAAATGTCAGAAGATTTCCAAACTTGTCTAAAGATATTAGTGTTGTTCTGACTAGGAACATGGGCCAAAGTAGAGAAACCTGTGGTCATGAGATTGTGTATCAAATCTTGGGGAAGTTGATGTGTGTTCCCAC
This sequence comes from Pinus taeda, assembly GCA_000404065.3. Taxonomy (NCBI): domain Eukaryota; kingdom Viridiplantae; phylum Streptophyta; class Pinopsida; order Pinales; family Pinaceae; genus Pinus; species Pinus taeda. Next base: position 98,144 of record APFE030408548.1, read on the forward strand.
AACTAGTCCATGGGTCCAAACCAAGGCGAACCAAATTTCCATTTCCAATATTCCAAATCAATCCATGTATGACATATACAAGTGACTTTAGGACCACCCTCCAAACCGTTGATATATTTGATTTGTCCCAGGTGGAGAGTGATCCATTCGAGGGGATGGAGAGGGGAAATATACTTCTAGAATACCACCTCTGCCCAAAGATTCCAAGAGGTGAGGACATTCCATCCAAATTTTGTTGTCAGGGCACTTGCAAATATATCAATATTTTTCCTTCCCCATCCTCCCCATTTTTTGGGAAAAGAAAAATCATCTCATCTAGCCCAAGAAAAATTGTGCCCTTCCTAATGAATCTACAACACAGTTGTTGTATTTTGCCAAGAATGCCTTTTGGTATCTAGGAAAGTGATATCCAATAACCCAGAGTAGCATCCATAACCAATTTTATGAGGAAGATTTTTCCCACCCTGAAGAGCCATCTATGATGCCAAATGTTCAGTCACCTCTTGATTTTGGCCACCAACCAAACACAATATGCAATCTTGTAATTCGTAGGCTTTAACTGAAATCCCAAATATTTAAGACCTTCTTCAAAGTGTATTCAGGTAAAAGGGAAATTTTGGTGTGCATAGAGAACTTCATTAGGTGAGTTTCCCATAGCAAAGATTGTGGACATGAGATGATTCCATTTCTTGCTAGTGGCAAAACAAAAAGATCAAAAATTAGTGGAGAAAGATGTTGTGTCCCCTAATGATCCATTCATAAAGATGAGGATATCATCAATAAATAGAAGGTGAGTAAGGATGCAATTGTTTGTGATCTTGATACCCATCAACCTGCCCTGTCTTTTTTCTGCAATAATGTGACAACTCAGTCCTTCCATGACCAATAAGAACAATAGAGGTGAGAGAGGAAAACCTTGTTTGAGGACTCTTTGAGCATGAAAGAATGATGATGTCGAGCCATTGATAAGGACATCGTATGATACATTAGTAATACAACACATAATCCATTGGATGAAAGGTAAGGGGAACCCTAGGTGAGTCAATAAAATGCTTATGTAGAGCTAGCTAGTTTGATCAAAAGCCTTAGCCTGATCAATCTTGAGAACCATACCTTTGAGTCTCTTAATTTTGATGGAATGAAGGGTTTCCTTCACATTACCTATGGCTTCATGGATTTGTCTGTGATCAAGAAAAGTGAATTGCTCCAGGGATATGTACTCGGATAAAATGGGCCTAAGTTGATTAGCTATTTTCTTGGAAATAATTTATACATATAGTTACATAGTGAAATAGGTTGGAAATCATTAAAATATTATGGATCATCATATTTGGGGATCAGATCAATAAAAGTAGAGTTAAAGGCTTCATACATTCTCCCACCCATCCAACATTGTCCAATGACCTATAGGAGATCATTCCCTAGGATATCAAAGAAAGCAAGGTAAAATTCAATCAACGAGCCATCAGGTATAGGGATTTTATCCTTCTTGAACCATTTCATGGTGCATTTTGATTCCCCCAAAATAACAGGAACTTGTACATTCTCTCCTGCTTCTTGATCTACAAATCTAGGGAAAAGGCCTTCCACCTTGACGATGTCAACCAGATTTGCATCCTGTGAATCAATGAAAAGTCGACTAAAATGGGAAGTACTGGGGGTAGCTAATTGATGAAAAGTATATTCCTACATACCCTCATCATTGTCCGAGTGACAGATGGTATTGGAAACCCAATGGTCATTTGCAAATCGGTGATAAAACTTTGTGTTTTCATCCCCCACCTATAGCCTTGATTTCAACTTCATTTTCTCATTTGTTATTTTCATTTGCCGACACTCTACGCTACCTCTAGAGTATGCTTTCTTAGGGTCATGATTTTTCTTCTTTCCTTCATTAGTGGATCTATAATCTATCCATTGGTTAATGACTCGAGAACATGCCCAACAAGCAACCCATGTGATTTCTAATTCCACTATGTTCATTTTTCCATTTTATCTTATGTTGAGTTTTCGAAGGATTTTGACTCATTATGATTTCTTTGACTCACGGTTTTGTACATGGGGTGATATTGAACAACATTAAGCCTTGGCATAGAATCCTTGGAAGAATTTATTTCTTTTATGCACTTGAAAACTAGTATGTACATTTGTTTGTTCAAAGGCACCCCAACATTTGGTTGCCAAAAATAAAGTAGTTTTATAGGATTTTCTTCAAAAATTGTATGTCTAGAATGCTTCATTATTATGCTCTTTGTATTTCTATATATATTATCATGCTAGTCATTTATATATTTCTTACCCTTCTAATTCATAGGATGACAAGGAGGTTCATGGAGATAGTAGCCATTGTGTGAGGGTTTTCCCTTCAATTCTAGTAGAGTCAAAATTCCCTCACATTTTGAAATATTCAATTATGTATTTAATTTAATTTTTTCTTTATTTCTAAGGAAGAGAAATCCCTAGTTAGGTTTTACAAAGAGATTTCTCTCTCGTATCTTTTGTCCTAGTTCTCTAGTTCACACAATGTTAGGGTCTTCTATGCCAAGTAACATTTCCTTTCACCATTTTGATTTCTCCATCTAGGATAATCCCTCATATTTTATTCCTAAACAACTCCTATTCTTGAGTCTAATTGGTTGAATTTGAAGGTATTGCGGGTGGAGCATGGCTCGCATTACGTTTTCCAATTAAAGTAGGTTATTATAATGTTTTCCTCTCTTATCTCATTTCCATTCCCTCGGTCTTGATTAAGAATTACTCTTCTGGCTACCTTTCATATTCTCTACTACCTCACAGATATCTGTTCTATAGATTCAAATATGTCTACAACAATTTCCCTTTCTGGGTTCTTTTTCAAGACTCACTTCATCGCATCCTTCATCACTTTTATAAGTTAGACATGCCATGGTTGATTCCATGTTGAGTGCATAGCCAACTTCTCATGCTTCATTTCTTTAAAATGACATGTGTTATGTTCAATTTACAGGAATCTTCAATACACTCACTTGTAAGTTCTTGTATAAATATTTTATACAAAGTATTTTTCTCGCAAATAATTTAAATCTAGACTATGATATGCCTAGTGTGGTGATTCTTAGTGTTCATGACTTAAATAATGAGTTTAAGGGAACTATACTCCTTTTTCCAAGATCTCATTAGTGGATAATTTAGGAATCATTTTAATTACTTTAATAGACTTTCTTTCTAGTTCCATGCTAAACCTTTTATTAATGTATTTAATAATGCATCCCTGCACTTGATGTTCTTCCATAGTACTTATCTATTGAAACTTTTAACATTTCCTCACATTTTATCTATCATTATTTTACTCAACTGAGATCTGATATTATCATTACAGGAATCTGGTTGTAGTAACCCCTAATATCTCGATTAATATAGTCTAGATTTATGTCATAACCTTAAGGTCCCAGGTTTAAAAAAAAAAAAACCTAAATACTAGTTTATCATGCCAAAATATGTCTTTTGTATTGTCTAAGTACCTATCTTAGAGTTCTTGGTTCCTTCTAGGAACTATCAATCATATTTACCAAGTCATAATCTAAATGAGCTCACTTCTACATACTAATTGATTTATATAATTGTCGAATGTTGATTTATACCTGATGAAAAGAGAACATCATTTTTGTTGAGTGCAAGGAATTGCAAAAGTGTTGTTTCATTTGAAGTATCTACAAAGATGACTTTATGATAAAGAATCGGAAAATATATGGAGTTAGATGTTGAGTGCAATATATTTTCATGCAAATGTACTGAAAACGTAAGTAGTGGCATATACTCTTAGGATGAGATGAGAAAACCTATGAAGGTATATAAATCTTCTGATTTTATCTTGATTGCCTAGTAAATATAGTTTAGAGAGAAAATGAAAATCTTGTCTTCAGTTTTGGTGTACAACGTAGACAATGCACAAGACATAGTGATAATATGGTTGGTTGAAAATTGAAACAACATACCTAATTAAAAAATATCCTATGTTTGATAGGACATCCTTGTTTCTTTGTTTGTTCAGGAAGTTTTAATTTTGTTCAAATGTTGGTACTTTGTTGCATGAATATAGATATTTGTATCCTCCTTCCAACTAAAAATGTTGGTGAATATTTATAACTAACAAGGTACTCTTATGCAACTAATTTAGCTTGTCTGACCATGGATATGGAGCAAACTTGAGCATAACCAATTCCTACAACTTCCTCAACTCGATAGCCCAAAAATTCCCTGCATTGCTAACTTCTCCAGTTTTGCTGGGAATATTATGTGTTTCAATCCATTAAAGTGTTGTAGCATCAACCAAGTGAATGATAAATGTACAATGAAGTGCCTATTATTGTTGGCTGCCATGAATCCCAGGTTCCACCTTTCCAATCTGCCATAAGTTGACAACTTTAGTTGTGTTTCAATGTTTTATGTGCCCAAGAATTTTTGTTTTTAGAGAAGTGGGACATAATTTTGTATTCTTAATGTGGTTGGTTCAATATTGTTTATTCTAATGTTTTGTTTTCAAATATTCTTGTAGTTTTGTACCTTTGTACAACTTTAGCTATACATATGATTATGTAATCTCATCTCCGAAGAGTTTTGTATACAGGTGAACGTGTATAACATTTGAAGTGCATGAATATGCATGAATGGGTGCCATTCTCTATCTATATTGTATTAGCTAGGTTAATAATCTTTATTATTTAATCTATTTTCATTAATAGGATATTTCATTTCATTGCTTTGGTTTGATATTGTTATCTTCTAAGTTCTAATACTATTCTTAGAAGGAATCAGTTGATTTCGATTATTACTTTATCCGTCAAAGCTTACATTCTAAACTTGTCTCTTCTTTTGGAAGAAATTGTAATGCATTGAGATCTATTCAACATTTATTTTCTTAATCAAAGCTTTCCTTCTTAACTTTTCGAATAACTTTAGGATCACGTTTGGGTAATTACTGTGGTAAGGAGCATCTCTAGTTCAAAATAGTCATGAACCTCTTTCGAAAACGTTTCCATCACATCAACACCATTGAGCTAATTGGATAAGTTGAATTGATTGGGTAAGCACTCATTATCAGCTCTAAATTATTTAGAAAATTGCTAACTTCTTTAATTTCTAAGACAAAGTTATATTTAGCAGAAAGAACTTATGTTTATAGTTTTATGATTTGGATAAAAATTGTTATCACAACATGCGACCAAGTATCACCTCTCTATGGTCCAATACTAATGTCACAAACTTTCCAATACATGTTTGAGATATTCTATGAACTATACAGAAGTTGGTCATGGCACCCAACTTAGATCCATGGTTTGGCCTGCAATTTTTCATGTTCTGACTCTGAAGCCAATGGCCAAGATCAACCTACATCACATAACTATGTATGTGGTAAAATTTAAAAGGGATAGGGTGGATATGCTATTATGGGAATACTTTTATGTCAGAGAAGCATTGCCAAGAACTCAGAAGTGATATTGTATCTTTGAAAATGTCTTAAAAAATTATTTTTCTTATCTATTTCAGTTGTGGGATGAACTTCTATTCATCCATACCATATACAAGATAGTCAGAAATAAGGATAACATGTAACTCTAAGGGCTTTGTAAATATCTTCATCTTATTGTTATAGACAATCATAAGAATTTAGACCTATTTGGGGTGCCACACCATGTGAAATTCAATATTTGGCACTTAATTTCTAAAATTATCTCTTTTGTTAGCTATCACTTTTGATCTTCTCTATCTTTTTCTTTTAACTATATACTGGTTTACCATGCCAAAATATGTCCTTCGTATTGTCTGAATACCTGTCATAGGGTGTTTGGTTCCTTCTAGGCACTAAAAATCATATTTGCCAAGTCATACTCTAAACGAGCTCGCTTGTACATACTAATTAATTTATATAATGATCGAATGTTGATTTCGACCTGGTGAAAAGAGAACCTGATTTTTCTGGAATGCAGGGAATTGCAAAAGTGTTGTTTCATATGAGGTATCTAGAGAGATGACTTTATGGGAAAGAATGTGAAAAGATATGCAGTTAGATCTTGAGTGAAATATGTTTTCCTGGGACTATCTTGTATCTTTGCATTGTACTAAACACTGAAGTAGTGGCATATACTCTAAGGATGAGATGAGAAAACCTGTGGAGGTATATAAATATCCTGATTTTCTTTTGATTGCCTAGTAAATATAATTGAGGGAGAAAATGAAAATCATGACTTCAATTCTATTGCACAGCATAGATTTTAATTATTCTTTTATTCGTCAAATCTTTGCATCTAAAATTGTCTTTTATTTTGGAAGAAATTTTAGTGAATTGATATCTATTCGTTATTTCTTTCTTTAGTCAAAGCTTTCCTTACGAACTTATCTTTTCTTTCGAAAGAAATTACAACGCATTGAGATCTATTTGAGAATACTATGTTTTATAATTTTTCATGTTACGATTTAACGATGGACTCATGTAAATATTTTCTACAGAGATGAGAAAATGTTGATATAGAGTAAATGATGATATAATCCAAGTTCGAGGTTTCACATAGAAGTGTTGGATTACCGTAAATAACACTAAGTAAGATACAATCTCCAGATATTTTTAAAATTTGAATATATCAATTTTCAAATTTTAAAGAAACAATTGCCTTGTAAACCAAAGATATAGCGATCCAACACTTTGATTTATTTGCATTCAGAATGTCACCTTTGATGTATGTACATTCAGAATGTGATCTTTAATGTCTCTACATTCCTATTTATTTCATGATTTCTGAAATTAAAACATTAACAATTCTAAAATAGATTCCTAGTGATTGGATCAAAAACCGTGTTATGATCAAGGGAGCCTACTAAGGACTTTGTCACTTGAAAGTTGAGATAAACTCCTGTATGAACATAGCTCTGCTAGAATGATGTTCGGTCCCATGTGAGATCTATTTCATAAGTGAATGTTTGAGAATTTGTGTGAGTGAGGTTGAGATTGAAAGAAAAATAGCCTTTGGAGAGTATGGCTTTTTTATTGACCCAATCTACCTCAACGTTGGATGCTTAATGAATTTAATTATATTTATCTGAGTTGATCCCATTTAAAAGAAGTATGGTATGGGAGATGTGACCATCCTTAAAATCTCTCAGAGCTGAATGATTGTATGAGATCTCTCATGAATGTTTAGAAACATTTCAGCGAACATTTTTATTCTACCTTTAAAAGTGCACAAATTTTTATCTCACATACACACTAGTTCACTTATTTTATTTCAGTAAGTATCTCTCTTCAAAATGGTTAAGAAATGGTATTAAACTTTCCTTATAGGAATTTATTATTTTATTCTTAACACGAAGAAGGATGGGCGGTTTGTTGTACCTCCAAGGAATGATTAATTTCCTAGAAAAAAATCTAGTGATAGTGACTTCTTTGCAGCTTTAGCTTTCTATGAAGTCTATCATAATAGTTCATTAACTAAATTAGATTCATTGGATATGAAGCTTCCTGAACAAAATATCACCACTAGTTTGGGTACCAATTGCAGCAATTCTTTGGCTACAAACATGATATGGAGCCAACTCTAGCATAACCCATTGCTATAACTTAATTGGAAAGCCCAAAATTTCACTACAATATCGCTAACTCCTCATCCAGTTCTAATGGGAATAGGTGTGAATACTCCATGACAAGTTTATTGGAATCTAAAAACATGGATATTCTTTTACCACACTCAATGTAAATAATGCCTCATGATCAACAACAACTAGGTGAATTTTACAGTGATGAGCAGGTTTACACAAATTGGAGAATGTTAAATAAGTACTACATCAACGAATGTCAAATTGTGAAAGGAAGTAATGATCCAGGTGGATATTGTTGGCCACCCACCTATTCCACTTGGACCTCCACCATTGTTTCTTTTAGTTTTTAAGTTTCCTTATTTGTAGCACAATTTACTATTTTTGGCACTTTTTCAGGTCGTCAACTTCCAGAGCCATTTTGAGGCCCTAAACGATGTTTTTTGGGAAAACCAGGAGCAACATTGGTTGTTGACTGATATTTCACACTCAAATGTTGTAGTCCATGGATAGATATTTCTAAGGAGGTATTGAGAGTGTCAAACAAAGATCGTATTCCAAAGTTATGACCATGGGAATTTGATTTACCAATTTACCGAAACGGGGCCCATAGTTTGGCGCTTCATCCCCTAGGGTTAGGATTTCGGATGTTTATGGTTTTCCATTGTTTCTCAATAATAAATAGGCCTTGGAGCCTCATTGTAACATAGTTCAGAGGCATGTAGCTGCCACATCTCTTCTCAGAGATAAGCTCCCATTCCCCGAGTTAGTCTTATTTCCATTCTATTTGTAAGCATATTTGAGTATATGATATTAATGAAATGAAGTGTTATGTCTACTGCATCTTTGTATTTATGGTAATATCTATAATTTGTTTCGTTCCTATTTAAATCTAGATCTGTGGTATTAAAGCAGTCTGCTCTTTTTGTGTTTCTCTTTGCATGTCCCCAACGAGTTTGGGATATAAGGAGTTAGGGCTTGAATTGGTCAAACCTTTACAAGTCCAACATCACAAATCCCAATGGCCTCCCATGGAAAATGAAGAGAAATATGAGGGGGCAAGCGATCCTATTAAAATCTTGCTCGAAGAAGCCCTCGAGCAACAAAGGATGCGATGATCGACAACTTTGCCCACATCCTGCCATCAAGGAGGAGTACTACCCTATCGGGAGCTATGAGGATAAATACATAAAGTGCACAACACTGTGACAAGGAAGGGACAAACATGTGCCAGATTTTACTAATGTTTTTCATACCCTTCGAACAAAGTTGGGTATCAAGGATTTTGACAAGCATTTGGTTCTCAAGTACCATGGCTACCTAAACGGGTACATCCAGGACAAGATGGATCTCCAATAGATCCCCTAGCTTAGCATGACATACCGATATGTTGTCAAGATCGAGAAAAAGTTTAAATATAAGAAGCGAGACTTTGGATCTACGAATATGAAGCAAGGGAAAGGTGACCCCAAACTACAGATAAAAGGACAAAAGCAAGCATGGAAACCCAGGACAACCTACCAAATCTGCAAGAAAAGAACAACACCGTGAAGCTGAAGAATGACACAAGAAAGTGGTGTGAGTTCTAGAAGAGGAACACTCACAACACAAGTGAGTGTCGGGCCAAGCAGTCACTGGTGGCTGAGCTAAAGGCTTCAGAATGAGATGCATATTGCAACTTTGAGTCAGAACCCGACATTGGGAATGACAAAGGGAACCAGATTATTGATGTGGAGGCTAACGCCACCATTGCCACCATGAATATCCAGAAGGAGGAACCCGAAGATCCTGTTTGTTACCTATATCAATAGGTTTCATATTTCATGATTGGTTATAAAAGGTCCAAATATGCTCTGCTTTGATGATGCAAAGATCCCATATTTCCATAAAGAGACAAGGTGTGTCTACATCTTGATAAGGACTCAATTTTGATGGATGGTCCAACAGCCTAAACTGGATCAAGCCATGTTTAAATTTCCTGCTGTAGAATAGAGAAAGAAGTCTGTCTAAACTGTTTAATCTTGGCAGACAAGTAGTTCAGGTAGAGAAGAAATGTTCCCAACAGTTTAATCTGGGACCTTGGAAGAAATAAGGGTAGAATTTGATAGAAAATCAAAGGAAAAAAGCCAGGGAAAAGAAAAGGCACACAAAGGGTCTGCAAGTCCAAGTGCACCCTCCAAGAAGAAAAAATGCTAGGCAAAGTAGCTGGGTAGGTAGATGGGGTTGCAGAAGTGATATTCAGTTCAAAATTTGAATCTGATGGTCAAAAGGAGAGAAACAAAACAAAGAAGCGTGTCTAACCTCCCTTCTTTCCCTTTTTCCCATTTATTACTAACATCCCCTCATGAGTTAAAATGCAGGGAAATATTTATGATTTCATGGAGGTTCTTCATCCTTTAAAGGCTACATTTCCTATGAAAAAATCTTTTCATTTTGATCTACTCCCTAAACTAAGTATGTTTCAAACAAACTCAGTGGCATTCCCCCTCACTTACCCCCTTGATCCATATTAACCTCTAATTCTACTATGTAACTCCCCTATCTTACCTTTCCCCTAGTAGTATTAACACCACGGTGTATAAACCCCAAAGTTTGTATAAATATCCCTCCCCTTGGCATTATAGCCATATGGTCTATTTAAAAGGAATCAAAATGACACCTGGTCACTTTGATGAACCTCCATTTCATCTCTCTCCCTATTTCAAGTCATTTCACTCATTAAACCTTCATCTATGAAGAAATCACTAAAAACCCAAAAAACCCACTATTCTAAGGTTGCCCGCCCGAAGTATTTTAAAGAATATTTTAATCGGCCGGCAGGTCCCTCCCCAACCTGCACGACCCGTCGGAGGACCCGCCAGCCGTCCGATCTCCGCCACCCAGATCGTACGGTGGGCGGTCAATTTCAATCTCCGACCTACGTTTAGCGTCCGGGGAAAGTGGTTTTTCGCCCCGTACAGGGACGCGTGGCAGGCGGTGGGGTTGTTCGGAGCCCCCCTCCCCGATACCGCCTTTGCCCAAAGGTGGTGCGGGGAACCCCCACCATCCTCATTACCACCCTCCCTCCTACGTCATGTGCACGTCATCCCGACGTCACCTCACCTATGCCCTGCCACCCCATCTACCCGCTACCGTGTCCTGCCACCCTGGCTCACACCTCAGCGCCACTTCATTTCCGTACCCGGGCCCCACCCTGACGTCATGCTGACATCATCGGCGGAAAAGTGCCAAATATGAACTTTTTCCAAATTTAACGTTATAAACGACCAAATGAGCCGTTTTCAGTCATTTTCACGCACAAAATAAGGAGCCGTTATCGACCAGCTGCCGCGAAATTTGTCCTCCAGCCATCAAATTCGACATTTCAACCGCTACAAGTCCAGAATTCGTCAGCATTAAGCCTCCACAGCCCGGCCTGCAAGCTTCCAAGCCAGTTTTTCCAGGTATTTCACCATTTTTCCCACTTTTCCCATGCATTCCAATTCTCTGTAAAAATTCACCATTAAAGGACTGGGTAAACACCTAAATTTAGCTCTGCCTATTACCTGAAGTAAACCCAAGCAACCTGCACCACCCCTGAACCATAATTTGACATTGGAGTGCTCATTCACGGGCTGAAACCGCAAAATTGCTCCCCAGGTGCTCGGCATTGTTCCCTTTTGCCAAGCACAAGCCACCTGCATTCTTACCAGAGAAACATCACCATCTCTACAAAATTGCCATTAGCAATTCACATCCCTGTGAAATTTGCAGCAAACTACAAAAGCCAGCTTATATTTCCCACTGAAAGAAGGACACCAGATTGTGTTTACAGTTGACCTGTTGCTAAAAGTCTTTAAAGACTTGCCAAACCATTACCTCTACCTGTACAGATTTTGATTATATCATGGCAGCCTCTGCATCCTCATCCCTCAGTACAGCTTCTGTATCCTCATCCCTCAGTGTGGCCCCACTAAATCAAACAAATAAGGAGCTGGAGGCCTTTCCATTTGTTGACAAGGATTGTCTCATTGGAGACTTTGAGGGAAACAGGGACTTCTTACAGACCTTCAGTCAACTGAGGGAAGACTATAAGGATGGGCATGGCACACATGGGATTTGGGAGTCAAACCTGCCCTATTACTGTCTCCCAACTGTGAATGTTTTCCCAGAAATCATTCACCTATGTGCTGAACACTATGATGTGCAGCACAGAGCTGTCAATACTCCATCAGGGAGGATCCTCTTCTACATAAATGCTGAGTCCATCAACAAGATGTTACAGTTTGAGTAGACAGAGTTGCTGATCCCATTCTCCATGAATTATTTGTTGGAAACCGGTGACAAGATGACCAGTGAAGAGTTGCAAAAGGTCACCAGGAACTTCATGAGACCTGAGTGCCAGCCTACAGGGCCACCTCCTTATCTGAATACACATTTCAATGATGTAGGCAGGCTGTTACTAGATATGATAGCCTATGTGTTGGGATACCAAAACAGTGAGCATGTGGATAAAGCCATGCTAGTGTTACTGTCTGTTTACAGCCCACGCCAGCCCCCTGCCCGAAAGTATAACTTTGCTAAGTTCATAGCCAATAAAATCCATGATCAGTTGATCAAATTGGATAGACAGGGGGTCTTCAGATACTCAGCTTACATCTACCATCTGTTCATGTTTCATCATTCTGAAGCCTTCCCATGCTACATCAGAAGGCTGGATCATAGAGGGGAGAGAAGATCTGTCATCTTCTGGACCTCAGTTTATCACAAAGTCACAAATTCACCCTATACCTACTGTGAATTTGTTGATCAGTTTGTATACTGAATCTCTTGCATGCTGATGAAGTCCCCTCCTCCCAGGATATCTAATGAGATAAAGAAAGCTCTGCAGCTTTCTAAGACAAACAAAATAGGTGACTAGTACCTATATGAACACCATACTATATTCAGGGTCTATGGATGTGAGCTCTGTCCATATAGGCTCCCCAAATATGTACCTATGAGGTTGTTTGCCTTGGAGTATTACAGGCAATTAATTCAGTCAGACCTCACCCACTTCCACAGCTCCAAGAAAAAGGCCCACCTTAATTTCAAAAATGAGTTGGGCCCCTTCATCATGAATAAGAAGCAAGGATGGGAAGCTGCAGACTTGATCCTCGAGGACAAATACAAGCTGTCCTATAGTTTTTGATGGGTCCATTATGACCCTCAAGGTTTCATCACTGCTAGGAGAACTAAGTATAGGCTCCTAGGCATTAAGCATTGCCACTACCCACACATAGAAAAATATGCCAACCTACAAGAATGGCAGCTGGACACTCTAGTTGAGAGCTTAATTGAAGAAGAAAGAGTGCTTAAAAATATGAAAGAGCTTGAGAAGACAATTGACCTGGATTATGTGCAGCAGGTACCTTTCAGACTGCCTTACTCAGTAGGAGAAGGGACCTCGGTTACAAGGACTGCACCACAGGCACCTTCTACAACAACAGCAGCAATAGATAAAGGCAAAGGCATAATGGGTGCAAAGGATGAAACAGGAAAGGAACAGTCAACCCCTCAAACAGAGCAGCTGAAAGAGCAGCAGACAGAGCAGCTGAAAGAGCAGCAGAAAGAGCAGATGAAAGAGCAACAAGCAGGGCAGCAACAAGGACAAACTGTTCTGCCACAGACTGGGCTGCCAGAAACCCCCATAATGCAGACACCACCACCTCAAACTCATCCATTAACTGCCCCAGTTTTGCAGACCCCAGCACATGAAGAAAGGGGAATAAAAAGAGAAAGAGAAGAGTCCACTCCTCTCAGTGGATCCTCCCACCAGCCAGAAGCCAAAAGGAAAAGGGCAGACTCCCCAGAGGTGGAAGACATTACTGAAGATGTCTTGAACAGTACGCCAAAGGATAGGGAGGGCAGCCAGCACACAGGGACAAGCTCCTTTCAATAGGAGCAAACTTTACAGATCAGCTTGGAGATGTCCTCTCCATCACAACAAAGCAAGAAGTCCAAGAGCACCAAGGCTTCTTTTAAGCAAATAAAGGCTCAGAATGTGCTATTGAGGGCTGAAGTATACAAATAGTTCATTGATGCTACACCAGCCCTGCAAGAAAGATTGATGTCTGTTTATGACATCCAAGAGGAAAAAATGATATTAAGTCATTTTAAGCCCAAAGGACCACAGCCTAAGACAGCTGCAGATTTCATTAGAACGAGGGTGGAGGTCCTAGCTAAAGACACACATTCCATGGACCAGATTGAACTCCACAAGAAGACTGGGGAAATGGTCTATGCCACCTTGATAGAAAAGGCCACATTGGCCCATGAGCTTAAAGATTCCTTAAAAAACACCAACACTCAGCTAGATATTGAGAGGATGTCCTCTAAGGCGAAGGACAATAGAATAAAGTCTCTTGAGGAGATCATTGTTGATCTAGGGCATGATCCTAGTGATCCAACAGGTGTAAAGGCCCTCATAAAGAAGAAGGATGATGATCTCAATGCATTGAGGAAGACATTGAAGCTACCCGCCACTGAGCACCCTCAAACAGCTGAGCTTCAAAAGCAGAAACAGGTTGAGGACCAGCTAGACCTCTTATTGCAGTAGGATCAGAGGATCCGTGAATTGGAGAAAGAGCTGGAAGCAACAATACAAGACAAACAGGGAGAATCTACTTCCCAAGATCCTCCAACTATTTCCACAACAGTAGTAACATCAGGGGTAGCAGTGGCCCCCACAACAGAAGCAGCAGGCACATCAGTAGCGCATGAGGCCAATCCAAGTGTAGAGGAATTGACCAAGGCTGTCAAAGAGATGGAACTCCAGGCCAATGAAATAAAGAAAGCCAAGGAGAAATTGGCAGAGCTGGAGTTCAAACATGACAAATCTAAGATAACTGTGGCAGAGCAGGGCAGAGAAATAAAGGCCCTCAAGGACAAGATAAAGGCCTTAGAAAAAGAATTAAATCTGGAAACATCCATGGCCGAAATAAAGAGGATCTTATGGGCCAAAATAAGCAAATCCATCACCCAACAATGGAAATCAATAAAACGATACATCAGCAGATGGAATTGCTGGGCCAAGCTTATATAGAAATCAATAAGGCCAAAGTAGTGCTAGGAAACAGACCAGAACAGGCCAACAGAATAGTAGACTTCCTAAACAGGCAGGAGCAGGAGGAACCGGCAGCCATGGGTATCCCCAACAGAACAGAAGTTTTTCTCCTTGCCAAGAAAGTACTCACTCTCAGGAGTTATGTACAGGCCGTGGAGAGGAAGTGCTATGAGATCACAACAGATGTGGAGCAATTCAGGGTCAAGTTGGCAAAACTGGAAGCAAAAGGCCTGCCCAGCCTCCTAAATGGTGCAGGAAAATTAGTTTCCCAGGATCAGTTTGCCAACAGAATGGCAACATATATTGAGAATCAGATCACTGCATCTAGCAGTACATCTAAACAGACAGGGCCCCCCTTAGGACAGAGTTCATATGATAAACTGGGAGGCCTATTCTTTATTGAGAATGAAGTGAACCACCTTTTTGAGACTCCTCCTAATTTTTATAGGTATACAGAGGCCGACGAGACCTTAATAAAGATTAGGAGGCATCAGATGCCTAAGGAAGACTGGTGACAAGCAATGCTTCAAATTCTGCCACGGTAGCTCCAGCTGTTCGGTCACTTCCAGCTCCAGGTCAATAGAAGACAAACAGAAGGATAAAGTGTGCATTAAAAGCAGCTAAATGCTGACTCAGCATGTAAACTATGATGGCTACCCAAAAGATAAAGAAATGCGCAAAATTCTGGCGGTGTACCCTTAGCCAACTCCAAGAGCCACCAAGTCAGCAGTCTCTGACCATTTTCTGACAGCTAAGGGACTAAAAGTAATTACAGCATTCACTCTCTCAGCGGTGGCACTCCAGCAGTTGGTTGAGCATTTATGGAACATTTACTCTCCATTTAGGTATTTTCTTATGTAAATTTTGTATATATACTCCCCTTAGTAACGCATAAAGGGTTGGGAATTTTTACTCTGAGGCATGTATACTCTATACTTTCAGAAGAGTTTAATACAAAGAGCAATTTCAACTCAGTGTTTTCCTGGAACTCTAGTGTCTTGTTGATGATCTAAGTGCTGTTGCAGAATTCCTGTGTTGTCTGGTGGAATGATATTTTTTTCTTAAACTCTGTTCTGTTTCCCTATGTTCTTTCATTTTCATGTTTCTTTCATATCTAGCAATAAAGAAAAAGAATAGTTCAGGACATGTTTCGCACCCTGTGCTCAATCTTATATTGCTGTAAATGTTTTCTTCAGGATTAAAATAAACATGAATTCTTAAATGCTCATGTTATATTTAGTTCCATGTTGTGAATGTTATCTAGAAATTCTTAAATGCTTCTAGGTAACAATTGCTTTCTTTTCATATCAGTTTATAGAAAGACTCGTAATTTCCTTTCTTATACTGAACATATCATACCCAAACTCAATTTCAAAGCATTATTCCTCAAACAATTATCTTGCTCTGCATCTTTCATTACAAGTATCAACACAGCACACCAAACCAAAGGACCACTGACTCCATTGCCCAATGTCATGCAAGATTCTGGTAAGAGCATACACGTTTTTGCTAAACCTTTCCAACCAAAAAATTAAACCAAAATTGAGCTTCACAGCTAGCCTAAAACACCATCAGAACAGAGACAAATCATAAAGAGAGAGCCCTCTCTGATTTCAGCTTGGCTAGAAGCTGCAATCCAAAGATTGGTTAGTGGTTACCCCGGCCGTATTCCCTAAGAGTCAAAGGGAACAACCTGGGAGTTAACATAAATGGTGACTCCACTGGGGACTTCAGGAGCTAGAGATGACTGTATATCCACCAGTAATTGCACTTGAAAGCTGAACATCAGTCAAGAAACCTTCAAACTGCTCCCATACAAACATTTGCAGCCTTAAGGTAGAGCTGGCTCAGATATCCATTATACTCAGTTACAGATACATAGAACCTTTCAAACTCCTGTCCATGTCCTTACTATACAAATCTTTCAAAAACTTATAAGGGCTAGATCGGAAGCTGGCTCCCAAGAAGAGTCTTCGGTACACTAGGGCTAATCCTGATCCCAACCCTCCTACTGTCTTTGAAAATCCTAATACCATCCCCAAACTAAGTAAGAATCAACAAAAGCCAGATAATCTTGCTGGCCTTAGTCCAGAGACAGTTCCTAACCCCATCTCCACTCCAATCAAAGTACTCTTCCGTTCCACCCCTAATTCCCCTAGCTCTCCATCAACATCTCAAAGCCCACCACCCACATCTTCTTCCCCTATACACATTCCCTTGACCAGCAATCTAAATCCCTCTATACCTGTTACCCCTATGGTACCCAATGTTCCTTTTATCCCAGTTTCCCTTATCAACCCCCAAAATCTTGTGAATATGGCTATGAGGTATGCACCTCTACAACTACCTGCCAATCCGGTGGCCTTACCTCAAGATTACCAAGCCAAAATCTCATATTTTTACTCCACTGGCCCTTATTCAGCTATACAGCATGCTAAAAGAATGAAAGATCATTTTGAAAATTATGGGATAGATGATGACACTGTGAGGATGAGAATATTTGTCCAAAGCTTAACAGGGGATGTGCGAACTTGGTTTAGAACGCTTCCTGCAAACACCATCAACACCCCTGATGAGCTTTACCAATCCTTCACAAATAGATGGGAGAAAAAGAAGGATTCTCTACATATCCTTGGTGAATATGACATGATTAAAAGAGGTCCTCAAGAGACAGTTCTCGAATATTGTGCTAGGTTTAATAATGTATATAATGCAATACCTCAAAACCTGAGACCTCCCCCTTACTTGGCCTTATATAAATTTCCAGATGGATTTGACATAGACATGGCTTACCAATTAAAAGAAAGAGCCCCTCAAACCCTTGAAGAAGCTCAGAAGGTTGCTGTAACAGTTGAGGCAAACCTGATTGCAAAGAGGAATAGGGCTAGATTAGAAAAGAGAGTTGTCTTTAAGGAAGAACCCTCAGCCTTGGACCAAAAATTAGATGCAATAATTTCTGGTATGAAGAGGTTGGGCAACAGGGTAGAGTCTGTGGAAATAAAGTCTTCATGGGAGGCACCACCAAATAACTCTAACAGAAATCCAAACTTTAGGAGGAAGCAAAATCCTCGTGGGGGCAAAGCCAACAATGACCCAGAAATCAGACCTCCATTTCAAGAGAACTATGCTAAAGCTTCCACATCAGTTGAGCTCAATGAAGACCCTGAGATTAATTTGATAGGTCTAGATGGTGAAAGCCAAGTTTTCTTAACCCAAGAAGATCATGAGAGTGATGAAACCAAACTGTTCCAAACTAAAGCAGGTGAATCCTTTGATTTTAAACAAGGCTATGACACTGTTGTTTATGAAGTCCATAAACAATACAAGCTAAGGAGGAGAACAGTGAATGTAAGCCAGCCTGAAAAGATAAGGGATAATCAGTAGCCTAAAAGAGTCATAGTCACAGAGCCTAACGACAAAACAAATTTACCTACAAAAGAAGTGGTCATTGAAGAGGTCACTGAACCACGGTCCTTGAAAGATCAACCTATGGCCACTTCACCTTCTCAACCTGATTCAAGTATTACTCCCCAAGAGATGAGTAACACAGATAAGCCCCAAAGTCGAGATAAAAATCAAGAAAAAGACCTAATGGACAAAGAAAAGACTGCTATCCATAACCCTAAGACCCAATCTGAAAGGCCCTTTGATCTAGGAACTGAAATTGGCAAGCTTAAGGTAGCAATTCCTCTCTCAAAACTAGCCAAGCATGATATCTATAAACTACAGATCAAGAAGTCCCTTCAACTCACCAGCAACAAGGATGATGTCAATTTGCTGGATGATACCCCAGAACTTCTGTTTGGGCCAGAAGTGGATGGAAAAATAGTAGTCAAAGGGGTATTACCTTTTTATGTCAGCTTACATATTCATGATAAAATATTGCACAATGCAATGTTTGATTCAGGTGCCTCTCATAACCTCATGCCTAAAGCAGTCATGGAAAGACTGAATCTAGACATAACAAGGCCACACAAGGACATGTTCTCCTTTGACTCCAGCCAAGTCAAGTGTTTAGGTCTTATAAAAGACTTATGTGTGTCCCTGGTTCAATACCCAAACAAAACAATTCTAATGGACGTGGTAGTTGCTGATATCCCACCTAAGTATGGGATGCTGTTATCAAGATCATGGGGAGCTAAACTCCAAGGTTCCCTGCAATTAGACATGTCATATGCCACTATCTCTGTCTTTGGGCAACCAAAAAGACTGTACAGGGAAACCCTCATGAAATACATGGTCAGCAGTGAAGAAAAGCCTCAAAACTTTCCAATATATGCGGTCCATTCAGACATAGACTCATACATTCTCTTCAATAGCAGCACAATCCTCTCAAAGAACAACGTTGAAACTGAGATACTCATACAAGAGGAAGACTCTGATGAAAAAATTACCAGTCACAAAACAACAGTAAATCGAATACTAGACACTGCTGATAATCTAAACATCAAGCATACTAAAGCAAGTGATGAAACTATCCTGGAAGACAAGCCAGAAGAAAAACCAAGATTTCTACTTAAGGTACCAGCCCATGAACAGATCATTAAAACTCCTTCCCAACAGGACATTCTATGGTTCCTTGAATTTGATGGCTCAGTCAACAAGTTAGGGGCAGGAGCAGGAGTGTGGGTGCATAACAAACAAAACACCCATGCAGAAGGCAGAGCCTACAGACTAAACTTCAAATGCACAAACAACATGGCTGAATATGAGGCTCTCCTACTAGGCCTCAAGTTGGTTCAATCCTTACAAGCCATAAGAATATCAATCCTAGGGGATTCAGACTTAGTCATCCAACAGGTGAAAGGCAATTTTGTTACCAATGATAAAAGACTCAGGTCTTACAGGTCTGCTGCCATTGGGCTATTAGAGTCTTTTACTGAGTTCCAGATTACTAAAGTTCCTAGGGCTCAGAACCTTCATGCTCATAGTATAGCCACGTTTACAAGTACCTGCAAGCTCCCTTTTGAGCCTCATCACTGTTTTACAGCTGAAGTAAAACACAGACCATCGGTCCCAAACAATGTAAAAGACTAGCAGGTGTTTGATAATGACACACAAATAAACAATTTTCTGACTTTACGAGAAGAGTTCTTAGGTCTAAACATATACACTGAGACAGCAAGTCAATCACAAAAACTTAAGACAGAAAATCAACCACAAATACATGGCAAACACACCAATCAAACAATATCAGCCAGAACAGCAAAAAAACTGCTAAACACAACCATTTTCAACATGGATAACATTCAACAAATTCAAACAATCAATTGTGAAGAAGTGGCCAATAGTGAGACTGAAATCATAGAGTTGAAAGACAATTTTTTACCCACAGGCCTGACTCCACTAGAGGACATTTCTGACTCAAATGATATTCCCAGAAAACCAAAAATGCAGCCAATAAATGCATCCATTGAAGAATGCAACATTGGTACCTTTGAACAACCCAAAATCATAAAACTGTTTGCTGCATTACCTCCTGACCAAAAGCCCAAATACATTGACCTTTTTAAGGAGTTTCAAGACGTGTTTGCATGGAGTTATGAGGATCTAAAATCCTATGATACCTTGTAATACAACACACTATCCCACTAAAGCCAAATCAGAAACCTTTTAAACAAAAACTGAGGAGAATTAATCCTATGCTCCTCCCAGCAATGGAACAAGAGGTACAAAAAATGTTCAAAGCAGGCATTATAGCACCAATCAGATTTTCTGATTGGATTTCAAATTTTGTCCCCACAAGGAAGAAAACTGGAGAAATTAGGCTCTGCGTTGATTTAAGAAACCTCAACCAAGTATCATTAAAAGACAACTATCCCCTACCCAAGATGGATCACATCCTGCAGAGAGTAGTAGGGGCCTCAAGGATTTCCTTGCTTGATGGGTTCTCAGGCTTCAACCAGATCTTAGTCCATCCTGATGATCAGGACAAAACTGCATTTACAACCCCATGGGGGACCTTTAAATATGTTAAAATGCCTTTTGGTTTGAAAAATGCAGGAGCTACATTCCAAAGAGCAATGGATATTGCTTTCTCTAAAGAGATCCATGACTTCCTTGTCATTTATTTGGATGATCTCACACCTTTTTCAAAATCCAACCAAGACCGCTTGAAACATTTGAGGAAAATATTCATAAAATGCAGAAAATATGGAATCTCCTTGAATCCCAAAAAATCCCTGTTTGGCTTAGAGGAAGGTAAATTATTGGGCCACATCATTTCTAAAGATGGCATTAGAATAGATCCAGATAGGATACAAGCTATCCTACAAATGCCCCACCCAAGAAATGTCAAGGAACTGCAAGGCTTCTTGGGGAAAATCAACTTTCTAAGAAGGTTTATCCCAAACCTGGCTGAACTGAGCAGATTGCTTAATAACAAGCTCAAAAAGGATTCCAAAGTTAAATGGACAGTGGAGGCTAATCAAGCTTTTGAAGGCATCAAGTTTGCCCTTACCCAAACCCCTGTCCTAACTAACCCTCAGTTTGATAGAGAGTTCATCATATTCTCCTTTGCCTCTGAACACACAATTGTTGCAGTTTTACTACAAAAAGATGACCAAGGGAATGAGAAACCCATTGCCTTCTTTAGTAAAGCTCTTAGAGATGCACCCCTCATGTACCAGATCATGGAAAAGCAAGCATATGCTTTGGTTAAAGCTATTAAGGACTTCAGGATTTACATCCTGTACTCCCATATAATAGCCTATGTGCCAAGCCCAATTGTCAAAGATATACTCACTCAAAAAAACTTGGAGGGTAGAAGAGGAAAATCGATTGCAAACATTCTGGAATTTGATATAGAAATAAAACATACAAAACTAATAAAAGGGCAGGGCTTGGCGAAATTAATATCTGAAACAAATTTCCAAGCCCTGGACATCAACCAACTGGACAGTGAACTGGAGCTGGTGACTCCAAAGATCAATGTAGCCTTTGAACAATCCCCCTGGTATTCTGATATTTGTTATGTGTTACAAAACATGTGTGCTCCCCGAGGGCTTTCCAGAACTAAGTGTAGGTTCTTAAAAATGAAAACTTTGAAATTCTGTGTCATGGAAGAAAATCTATTTTGGAAAAACCATGAGGGCATCTTATTAAATTGTTTGATTGAAAATGAAGCTAACAAGATCATGGAAGAATTTCATGCAGGTGATTGTGGTGGGCACCTATATTGGAAGTCCACTATGGATAAAATACTCAGAGCTGGATACTATTGGCCCACTATTTTCTCTGATATCAAGAAATTCACCACTGCATGTCACAAATGTGAAATATTCGAAGGAAAGAGACAATTGATGCCACTGCCTCTAAGGCCTATTGCAACAAAGAGACCATTTCAGCAATGGGGCCTGGCTTTCATTGGAGAAATCAATCCCTCATCATCAGGCCAACATAGATGGATTCTGACAGCAACAGACTACTTCACAAAGTGGATTGAAGCAATCCCATGCAGACAAGCAAATGATTCCACTATCATACAGTTTCTTGAGACCAATATCCTGGCTAGATTTGGATGCCCTGATAAAATAATAACAGACAATGCTGCTGCTTTCAGATCTAAAAAGATGGTCAGCTTCTGTCACAAATTCCACATTACTTTGGGCCACTCCACTGCATATTATCCCCAAGGAAATGGCCTGGCAGAATCATCAAACAAAAGCTTGGTAAACATGATAAAGAAGGTGTTGGAAGAGAACAAGAAAAATTGGCATAAGAAACTTGTCAATG
>APFE030408548.1:131710-158027 GCA_000404065.3 Pinus taeda
AAACAGGTTGAGGACCAGCTAGACCTCTTATTGCAGCAGGATCAGAGGATCTGTGAATTGGAGAAAGAGCTGGAAGCAGCAATACAAGACAAACAGGGAGAATCTACTTCCCAAGCTCCTCCAACTACTTCCACAACAGTAGTAACATCAGGGGTAGTAGTGGCCCCCACAACAGAAGCAGCAGGCACATCAGCGGCCCAAGAGGCCAATCCAAGTGTAGAGGAATTGACCAAGGCTGTCAAAGAGATGGGACTCCAGGCCAATGAAATAAAGAAAGCCAAGGAGAAATTGGCAGAGCTGGAGTCCAAATATGACAAATATAAGATAACTGTGGCAGAGCAGAGAAATAAAGGCCCTCAAGGACAAGATAAAGGCCTTAGAAAAAGAATTAAATCTGGAAACATCCATGGCCGAAATAAAGAGGATCTTATGGGCCAAAATAAGCAAATCCATCACCCAACAATGGAAATCAATAAAACGATACATCAGCAGATGGAATTGCTGGGCCAAGCTTATATAGAAATCAATAAGGCCAAAGTAGTGCTAGGAAACAGACCAGAACAGGCCAACAGAATAGTAGACTTCCTAAACAGGCAGGAGCAGGAGGAACCGGCAGCCATGGGTATCCCCAACAGAACAGAAGTTTTTCTCCTTGCCAAGAAAGTACTCACTCTCAGGAGTTATGTACAGGCCGTGGAGAGGAAGTGCTATGAGATCACAACAGATGTGGAGCAATTCAGGGTCAAGTTGGCAAAACTGGAAGCAAAAGGCCTGCCCAGCCTCCTAAATGGTGCAGGAAAATTAGTTTCCCAGGATCAGTTTGCCAACAGAATGGCAACATATATTGAGAATCAGATCACTGCATCTAGCAGTACATCTAAACAGACAGGGCCCCCCTTAGGACAGAGTTCATATGATAAACTGGGAGGCCTATTCTTTATTGAGAATGAAGTGAACCACCTTTTTGAGACTCCTCCTAATTTTTATAGGTATACAGAGGCCGACGAGACCTTAATAAAGATTAGGAGGCATCAGATGCCTAAGGAAGACTGGTGACAAGCAATGCTTCAAATTCTGCCACGGTAGCTCCAGCTGTTCGGTCACTGCCAGCTCCAGGTCAATAGAAGACAAACAGAAGGATAAAGTGTGCATTAAAAGCAGTTGAATGCTGACTCAGCATGTAAACTATGACGGCTAGCCAAAAGATAAAGAAATGCGCAAAATTCCGGCGGTGTACCCTTAGCCAACTCCAAGAGCCACCAAGTCAGCGGTCTCTGACCATTTTCTGACAGCTAAGGGACTAAAAGTAATTACAGCATTCACTCTCTCAGCGGTGGCACTCCAGCAGTTGGTTGAGCATTTATGGAACATTTACTCTCCATTCAGATATTTTCTTATGTAAATTTTGTATATATACTCCCCTTAGTAACGCATAAAGGGTTGGGAATTTTTACTCTGAGGCATGTATACTCTATACTTTCAGAAGAGTTTAATACAAAGAGCAATTTCAGCTCAGTGATTACCTGGAACTCTGGGGTCTTGTTGATGATCTAAGTGTTGTTGTAGAATTCCTGTGTTGTCTGGTGGAATGATATGTTTTTCTTAAACTCTATTCTGTTTCCCTATGTTCTTTCATTTTCATGTTTCTTTCATATCTAGCAATAAAGAAAAAGAATAGTTCAGGACATGTTTCGCACCCTATGCTCAATCTTATATTGCTGTAAATGTTTTCTTCAGGATTAAAATAGACATGAATTCTTAAATTCTCATGGTATATTCAGTTCCATGTTGTCAATGTTATCTAGAAATTCTTAAATGCTTCCAGGTAACGATTGCTTTCTTTTCATATCAGTTTATAGAAAGACTCGTAATTGCCTTTCTTATACTGAACATATCATACCCAAACTCAATTTCAAAGCATTATTCCTCAGACAATTATCTTGCGTTGCATCTTTCATTACAAGTATCAACACAACACACCAAACCAAAGGACCACTGACTCCATTGCCCAATGTCATGCAAGATTCTGGTAAGAGCATACACGTTTTTGCTAAACCTTTCCAACCAAACAATTAAACCAAAATTAAGCTTCATAGCTAGCCTAAAACACCATCAGAACAGAGACAAATCATAAAGAGAGAGCCCTCTCTGATTTCAGCTTGGCTAGAAGCTGCAATCCAAAGATTGGTTAGTGGTTACCCCGGCCGTATTCCCTAAGAGTTAAAGGGAACAACCTGGGAGTTAACAGATCCAAAGGAGGAGGAGCGCCTCTTGCACTCCTAGATGTGGCTAAAGAGTTCCCCGGTATAGTTCATTGTTTTCAATGGGAGCCGAAAGAACCTTATTTCTGTAGAGGTTGTGAAGTGGCTAGGCTTACTGACCACAACACATCTACAACCATACACCATCGGGTGGCTTCACCAAGGATTGGATCTTCACGTGAACCAACATTGTCACCTTCCATACAACATCAAGCCCTTCATGGATGAGGTATTATGTGTTGTTGCTTGCATTGATGTTTTTGATGTCTTATTAGGCCAACCATATTTATGGAAGTGACATTTTGTGTATGAGTTAAGGCCTCATGCTATTATTGTTACTTTGTGAAATAAGTTTTATAGGATACCGAAGGTAGCACCGTCTACCATCATCTCTTTGGTTATTGCAAAACAAATGTGGTAAGCTCATTTTCAAAAATGAGAAATTAGTTTTCCTAATGATACACCCTTAGGGAAATAAGAAGACGATGGCCACGACCTCTAGACAGGGCCCCTATGCATGACAACAACATATGGAGAAAGTTGTGGAGGAGTATGAGGGCATCTTCACCTACCTCATAGGGGTGCCTCTGCACTATCAGGTCAACCACACCATCAATCTAACCCTAGGTGCGCCGCTACCCAATGGACCCATATTGGTGCTCTATTCTGGACAACGATAAAATCAAGAGGCAGATTTAGGAGTTGTTGCAGAAAGGTCAAATCCGACTGAGTTCATCGCATTGTGGGATCCCGATCGTGTTGGTATTGGAGAAGGATGGGATTTGAAGACTATGTATTGACTATTTGGTGTTGAGCAAGATCACTGTCCCAAATAAGTAAGATAGATTGATGAACTTCTAGACTAATTGAAGCTAGGAAAATATTTCAGCAAGATCCACTTGAAATCAATATATCACTAGGTACCAATCGAACCCTCTAATGTATGGAAAATTTCCCTCAAATCTGAGGACGTCTTTTTCGAATGGTTGGTTAGGCCTTTTGGGTTGACAAATGCTCCTGCAACCTTCATGAGACTAATGGATGACATCTTGTGGCCATTCACTGACTCATTTGTAGTGGTATACTTGGATAACGTCCTAATCTTCAGCCAGAGTTGGGATGACCACATCCACCACATCCGACAGGTTCTCCAAACACTTTGACAACATAAGATATGTGCCAATTTGGAGAAATACACTTTTGGCATGACCTAGGTTCAGTAACTGGGATACATTATTGATGAACGGGGATGCATGTGGATCAAGGCAAGATCCAAGTCATTCAGGATTAGCCAGCTCCAACCACTCTGACAGAGCTCCACAGCTTTCTAGGTCTTGCCAATTTCTACCGCAATTTCATGTTGGTATTCTCTCATATCACTTGGCCCTTGGGTCAAGTCACCAAGGGACAAGCGAAAGAAAAATTCTTTCGGTCTCAATGTGAACAGAACGCATTCACATAGTTGAAACATCACCTCTACTCTACACCAGTCCTCACATTACTAGACTTGAAACAACCATTCGAGATCAAGAAAGATACCTTTGACTATGCTATTAGGGCAGTCCTTACTCAACGGGGGGCATCAAGTGGCATATCATAGTGACACACTTTCAGACACAATAAAAAATTATCTTAGTTATGACAGAGAGATGTATTCCATTATTCAGGCCTCCTAACAATGTAAGCATTACATTTTGGGTAAGGAAACGATCATCCACACAAACCACTGGCCCCTGTAGTTCATACAGATACAAGGGAAGTTGCAGAGTGATGGCCATCAGAAGTGGTCCACATACCTGCAACAGTTCCATTTGAATATCAAGTATAAGAAGGGTATCACCAATAATGTTGTAGATTGTGTCAGTCGACCACCGATCATGGTGTTAACCACCGTGCTCAACTCTTGTGGGCACAGGACTTCTAATTTGCCAATTCTCTACAAAAGCGACCAAAAATTCATCCACACAGACTAAACGCTCTTGGAAGGTTAGCAAGTTCCAGATTTTCACCTGCAGGATTCCCTATTATGCCACCTGGGGCACCTTTGTGTTCCTTTAAGTGAGTGTGCCAAGATGATTTGGGAAGCACACTATAGTCACGTCGTTAGGCATTTCCGGGTCGAGAAAATGGCGGTAGTACTCCAAAATTATATCTATTGGCTGTATGTTCTACATGTGTCGTGAAGTACATCAGATCCTGCACTACTTGTGCCATTGCCAGATTGACCATCAAGAAGAAATGCCTCTATACTCCGCTACCTACCCCTAGTTGACCTTGGGAATCCATCTCCATAGATTAAATGTCAGACCTACCTTGTACTAAGCATGGCAATCACTATGTTTGTTTGTTTGTCTACAGATTCTCAAAGATGGGCATTATGGTGGCTTCCAAGAAGAATATCCCAGTGGAAGCCACTGTTGAAATGTTCTTTGAACAAGTGTGAGTACACTTTAGGATCCCATAGTCTATCATCTCAAATCGGGATAGCAGGTTCCTCAGTACATTTTTGTCCAGTCTGTGGTTGATGCTAGACAGCAAGCTTGCTAAGTCCATAGCTTTCCATCCCCAAGCTGATGGCGAGATAGAAGTCGTCAATAGGATGATCATACACATTATGAAAATGTACAACTCAAAGCATCCACGCACAAGGGATGAGATCCTCCCCTATGTCAAGAATAGCTATAACTGAGATTTCCACAGCTCGATTGGCCACAACCCTTTTCAGGTGGGCTTCAGATTCCAGCCATTGTGTCCCATTGATGAGGTCATGCCATTTTCAACAACTCTGGTAGATTTGGCTCATGTCTAGTCCAAAACTGATAAGGCAAACAAATTCATTGAGCACATCCAACATATCTGCCAACAGGTTCATGACATTCTAGAGAAATCAAATGCCAAGTACAAACAGCGACATCATCAACATCGGTTGCCACACAAGTTTCTGGTGGGCAACAAAGTCTAGTTGCATTTGCAAAAGGAACGCCTTACCGGAACCTATCAGAAACTTAGACCACTCGGATATGGTCCTTACACCATTACCAAGGCTATGGGAGACAATGCATTTGAGCTCAACATTCCCCCATTCCTTGGCTTGCACCTAGTGTTCCATGTGGACTGCCTTTGACCATACTTACCACCATTGCTAGACACATCAAACATTGCAGAACAACTGACACCTACATAGTTAAATCCATATTGCATGGAAGAAGCCACAATTGATTGGATCATGGACACACAGATCAAGGACACCCAAAAACAAAGGATCAAAATATATCAAGTTGTCAAAGTAGGCCAACTCCTTCAACACAGCAAGTGGCTCACCAGGGACCAAGTTTAGTAGAAGTTTCCTCATCTCATGGAGGAACTCAATGAAATGGGGACCATTGGATCCTAACATGGGAGGAATGATCTAGGTGTATATTGGTGACCATGCACCTATTCCACTTAGACCCCAACCATTGTTTGTTTTAATTTTTAAGTTTCCTTATTTGTAGCACAATTTACTATTTTTGGTAGTTTTTCAGGTCGTGAACTTTTGGAGTCGTTTTGAGGCCCTAAAAAACGCTTTTTGGTAAAATTTGGAGCAATGAGGCATTATAATTGATGTTTCCCACTCAAAAGTTGTAGTCCTCAAATAGATATTTCTAACGAGGTATCAAACAGAGATCGTATGCCAAAGTTACAACCCGGGAAAGTTGATGTACCAATTTACCCAAATGCGGTCCATAGTTTGGCACTTCATCTCCTAGAGTTAGGTTTTTGGATCTTTATGGTTTTCCATTGTTTCTCAATAATAAATACGCCTTGGAGCCTCATTGTAACATAGTTCAGAGGCATGTTGTTGCCACATTTCTTCTCAGAGATAAGCTACCATCACCTGAGCTAGTCTTATTTCCATTCTGTTTGTAATCATATTTCAGTATATGATATTAATGGAATGAAGTGTTATTTCTACTACATATTTGTATTTATGGTTCTATCTATAATTTGTTGCATTCCTATCTAAATCTAGATTAGTGGTATCAGAGAAGTAAACTGTTTCTTTATTTTTCTTTGTGTGTCCCCAATGAGGTCAGGATATAATGAGTTAGGGCTTCAACTAGTTGATCCTTTGCATGATCAGCCTCACAAATCCCAAAGGCCTCCCATGATGGATGAAAATAAATATGAGCGGGTAGGAGATCCTATCGAAATATTTCTTGAAGAAGCCCTCGAGCGATAAAGGAACATGATGATGGACAACTTTGCCTAGATCCTTCAGCGGGTACCCAAGGGTGACGCATATACTTTCGACAACTACTCTTGAAGCATCACACCCTTTAAGGTACAAGTTAACTTTGACATTCCCATATTTGAGGGTCAAATAGATGCATAAATTGTGGATAAGTGGCTAAATATGATAAAAGGATATTTTTCCGTTTATGATTTTTCCAACCGGGAAAAGATCACTTTTCCACTTCTCAAAGTAGCCCCCACGTGAAGGACTGGTGGGAAACCTACTGTGCACATAAGTATGAAAGTGAGAACTCACTCTTTTAAACCGCACCCACTTGGAACTCGTTCCGGGATGACATCAAGGAGTAGTACTACCCTGTTGGGATCTATGAGGATAAATACATAAAGTGGACAACTCTATAATAGGGAAGGGACCATGACGTGTCGGAGTTACCAATTTTTTTCATAACCTTTGCACAAAGTTGGGTATCAAGGATTCTAAGAATCATTTGGTTCTCAAGTACCACAACTACCTACACAGGTACATCCAAGACGAGATGGAGTTCCTAGACATCTCTTCACTCGGTATGACGTACTGATATGCCGTCAAGATTGAGAAAAAGTTTAAACAGAAGAAGCAAGACTTTGGACCTACGAATCCAAAGCAAGGGAAAGGTGCCTCCAATTTGCATAACAAAGGACAAAGCCAAGGTGGGGCGGCCCAGAACAACCCGCCAAAGCCACAAGCAAAGAAAAACACTATGAAGCTGAAGAAGGACACGGGAAAGTGATGTGAGTTCCATGAGAGCTCCACACACAACAAAAGTGAGTGTCGGGTGATGCAGTCACTAGTGGCTGAGATAAAGGCTTTAGAATCAGATGCATGTTCCGACTCTGAGTAAGAATCCAAAAAGGGGAATGCCAATGGGAAGAAGATTATCAACGTCGAGCCCAACACCACCATTACCACCACAAATATCTAGAAGGAGGAACCCGAAGACCTAGAGGAGGAGGAGTGCCTATTCCACTCCTAGATGTGGGTAAAGAGTTCCCCATTATAGTTCATTGTTGACAGCAGGAGCCAAAAGAACCTCATTTTAGCATAGGTCCTAAAGTAGTTAGGCTTACCGACCTTGGCACATCTAAATCGTACACCATCTGGTGGCTCCACCAAGGACAAGATCTTCGCGTGAGCCAGCAGTACCAACTTCCATACATCATCAAGCCCTTCATAGATGAGGCATTATGTGACGTTGCTCCCATTGATGTTTGCGATGTATTATTAGGCCAACCATTCTTGTGGAAGTGACATTCTATGTATGAGTCAATGCCTCGTGCTATTGTTGTTACTTTGGGAAATAATTTGTACAGGATACCAGAGATAGCACTGTCTACACCATCTCTTTGGTTACTACAAAACAATGTAATAAGTTCATTTCCAAAATCGGGAAATTTTTTTTCCTGATGATACACCCTCAGGGAAAGAAAAGACAATGGCCACAACCTCTAGACAGGGCCCCTACACACAATAGAAACAAACAGAAAAGTTTGTGGAGGAGTATGTGGACATCTTCACCTCACCCGTAGGCATGCCTCCGCACTATCAGGTCAAGCACTCCATTGATCTAACTGTAGGTGCACCCCTACCCAATTAACCCATCAATCGGCACTCCATTCTGGAGAACAAAACAATCAAGAGGCAAATTTAGGAGCTACTGCAGAAAGGTCACATCCTACCGAATTCATCACTCTGTGGTAGCCCAATCATGTTGGTACAGAAGAAGGATGGGACTTGGAGACTCTGTATTGAATATCGGGTGCTGAACAAGATCATTGTCCAGAATAGCTATCTAATCCCACAGATTGATGACCTTGTGGACCAACTGAAGGGGGGGAAAATATTTCATCAAGATCGACTTGAAATCAAGATATCACCAGGTACCAATCGAACCCTCCAATGTGTGGAAGACTCCATCCAAAGCTAAGGAGGGCCTTTTCGAATGGCTGGTTATGCCTTTTCATTTGGCAAATGCTCTTGCAACCTTCATGAGGTTGATGGATGATATCTTGCGGCCATTCACCAATTCATTTGTAGTGGTATGCCTGGATGACGTCTTGATCTTCAGCCAGAGTTGGGAAGAGCACCTCCACCACATCCGATAGGTTCTCTAAACACTGTGACAACACAATATATGTCCCAATTTAGAGAAATGCACTTTTGGCATGACCCAGGTTCAGTATCTGGGATACATTATATATGAACTGGGGGTGCATATGGATCTAGCCAAGATCCAAGTAATTCAGGATTGCCCAATTCCAACCACTCTGATAGAGCTTCGCAACTTTTTAGGTCTTGCCAATTTCTATAGTAGGTTCATGTTGGGACTCTCTCATATCACTTGGCCCTCGAGTCAAGTCACCAAGGGAGGAGAGAAAGAAAAAATATTTTGGTCTGAATCTCAACAGAAGGAATTCACAGAGTTGAAACATGGCCTCTACTCTGCACCAGTGCTCACATTATCAGACTTGCAACAACCATTTGAGATCATGACAAATGCCTCTCACTATGCTATTCAGGTAGTCCTTACTCAGCAGAGGCATCTAGTGGCATATCACAGTGAGACACTTCCAGACATAGTCCTAAAGTATCTTAGTTATGACAAAGAAATGTATTCCATTGTGCAAGCCTGTCGACAATGGAAGCATTACATTTTGGGGATAGAAACGATCATCCACACAGACCACCGGCCCTTGCAGTTCATACAGATGCAAGGGAAGGTGTAGAATGATCACCATCAAAAGTGCTCCTCATACATGCACAATTCCATTTGAATATCAAGTATAAGAAGGGAAGCAAAAATAATGTAGCAAACTGCCTTAGCCAACCACCGATCATGGTGTTAAACACCATGCTCAACTCTTGTTGGCATGAGACTTCTGATTGGCAAATTCTCTACAAAAGCGACCCAGAATTTCTCCACACACACCAGACTCTCTTGGAGGGTCAACAAGTTTTAGATTTTCACATCTAGGATACCCTATTATGCCATTTGGCACACCTTTGTGTTCCTTTAAGCGAACATGCCAAGATGATTTGGGAAGTACACTACAGTCAAGCCACTAGGCATTTCAGGGTCAAGAAAATGGTGGAAATATTGCAGAAGTATTTCTATTGGCTGAATATTCGACAGGATGTTAGGAAGTAAATCAGATCCTACACTGCCTACGCCATTGCCAAACTGACCATCAAGAAGCAACACCTCTATACTCTGCTACCTACCCCTAGTTTACCTTGTGAAGCCATCTCCATGGATTACATGTTGGGCCTTCCTTCTACTAAGGATGAAAACAACTTTGTTTTTGTGGTCATCAATAGATTCTCAAAGATGGCCATTATGGTGGCATGCCAGAAGAATACCACCATGGAAGACACTGCTAAACTCTTTGAACGAGTGTGGGAAAACTTTGGTATCCCACAGTATATCATCTTAGATCCGGACAACATGTTCCTAAGTACATTTTCATTCAGTCTTTGGTCGATGCTGGACACCAATCTCACTAAGTCAGTGACTTCCATCCCCAAACTAATGGCTAGATAGAGGCTGTCAACGGGATGATCATACACATTCTATGAATGTACAACTCAAAGCATCCATGCACATGGGATGAGAGCCTCCCCTATGTCCAACACAACTATAACTAGACTCTCCATAGCTTGACTGGCCACAACCCTATTGAGGTGGGCTTGGGATTCCAGGCACTACGTCCCATTGATGTGGCCATGCCATTTGCAGCTACTCTGACAAATTCGGCTCATGTCCAGACCGAAAGTGATAAGGCAAAACAAATTCTTTGAGCACATCCAACATATCTTCCAACAATATCACGAAATTCAGGAGAAATCAAGTGCCAAGTACAAGCAATGACATGATCAACATCAGGTGTCACACAAGTTTCAGGTGGGCGACAAAGTCTGGTTTCATTTGAAAAAGGAATGCCTTAACAGAGATTATTGGAAACTCATACCACTATGATATAGTCCTTACACCATTACCAAGGCTGTTGGAGACAATTCATATAGCTCATAATTCCCCCATTGCTTGGCTTGCACCCAGTGTTCAGTGTGGACCACCTTTGACGATACTTCCCACCATTGCTAGACACATCAGACATTGTAGAACAACTTGTTGAAAATAGAAACAAGAAACACTAAAAATAGAATTGCTAAAAATAGCATTGCTATAAATAGCATTTCAACCAGTGTTGATTTTAGCAACAATGGATGGAAAAATGGAAGTGCTAAAAATAGCATTCTGTAAATATCATTTCGGGGTACCTTCCTATTTTAGTCAATCCCTAAATTAAAATAGTGAAGTAAAATTCGAATTTGATCTTAGCAGCTATTTGTAAATTAATTAATTAATTCATCTTGAGTTAATTAGTTAACGGAAATCAAACTTGAAGTCTATGTGGGGACATGCAAAAATTTATCCATTAATTGAGGAATTTATCCATCAGTTAAAGAGATAAGGATGAGTTGTAATATTGAGTTGTAATTAATTGACTTAGTTAACTGAGTCAAGTATAGTAAGATTAATTCAAATAGTTTGTTGAATTAATCTAAGTTCAGTTAGTTAATGCTTGCATGCATGTAACCACTGCACTTCAGATAACTGAGTATTATCTCATAAATAACTCATGCATGTTAGTTCAGACAGAGACCTAGTTGAGATCGGATGGAGGGGCAGTGTACTATCAGTTGCTAGAATATTCTATTATGAATATTCCTTGCATGTAGAAGGAATTATTTCGTTGATGATTGTGTAATTAATTCTTCAGGTTTAGTGAGTGTGATGAGGCCAATTCACACATGTGACATCAGTTGACCCCAAGAAAAATTGGGCAAGGAAATAGGAGGCTTGGAGGGCTTGAGGAGGACATATACAGTGTCTATTCAATCTGTGAGTTATATGGTTTGATTGCAGATAGAGCAGGATAGCTTGAGAGCTGATTCTTTTGTAACTTGAATAAGATTTCCACTTGTATGATAATACAGAGTTGGGGTTTTAGGTTGAGGCTTTCCCCGTGATATTTCTTGCGTGTTATGTGTGATTGATTTCTCATTCTTAGTTATATGTGTTCTCTTCATCTTGCTCAATTTGATTAAGATTATGCAAAGTGTTGTAGAATTAGATCTTGTATTGTGTTTTAGTATACTGCATAATTTGTTGATCAACAGTGGGAATTTATACATGGTATCAAAGAAAAGGTGATCAAGGTGAAGAACAGTATACAAGAAGGAGAAGTTCGAAGTTTGGTTCTTCAATATAGAAATTGATTTCTTATCACATCTTAATTTCATTGATGGCATTCAGTGGTTTAAGACTCCAGTATGCCCTTGATGGAAGCTCAAATTATATAGCCTGGAAGGATCACATGGAGGAAGCATTAGAGGATAACGGCCTAAAGGACTTCATTGATCAAGAAGTCTCCAAGCTGACTAATGCTACTCAACTGGCCGAATGGAAGAAATGTGTGGCTAGAGCAAGGAGAATCCTCCTGGAGGGAGTTTGAGACCACATTGTCTTGAGCCTCCATGGGAAGGAGACCCCGTTTTTGATGTGGAAAACATTGAAATATTTATATAAAAACAACAACAATCAGAGGAAGCTGGTGTTGAAAGACAAGCTTCTCAAGATCAAGTGTGAAAAGGGGGACATGATATCTACATATCTAAACAAGCTCACCACCTACAGGGATGAGCTTGGAAGTGTAGGGATCATGACCATTGATGATGACATGGTGATTCTTACACTCCTCGGTCTTCCTAAGAGCTGGAATAGCTACCAAGACTTGGTTAATGGAAGAGAAAGACTAATAGATTGGGAACAACTTTGGTTGAATCTGATGAAGGAGGAAATTAGAAGAAGCACCAAAGATGGATCCTCATCGAAGCAAGATGATGAGGAAAATATAGCCTTAGCAAGTAAGGTGAGGAAAGGGAAAGGGAAGGCGTCCCATCGCAAATCTGGTTCTTCCCATGGTGGGAAGAAGATTGACAAATCGAAAGTGCGATGCTTTCATTGTCATTGAGTGGACCATTATTCTACGAATTTTACACATAAGAAATCCAAGACGGGTTCCTCAAAGGGAAATGATGGTGAGGCACTTGCCTCATACTTTGAGCTGGATTTCTTGCTTATGGCATGCATGGTTTCATCCATGGTGGGAAGTGTGTGGTACCTAGACAGTGGAGCTTCATTCCACATGTCAGGTGACAAGAATATTTTCAATACCTTGGAGAAGAAGGATCTCCAGATGTGGATCAATATGGGTGATGATGGAAAGTACCGTGTTTCAGGTGAAGGTATGGTTGTGTTTCAGAGGGAGCATGGAGCTCCCCTCACCCTGACTGATGTAAAGTATGTATCAGGTCTGAAGAAGAATCTTGTGTTTGTTGCTATGCTAGAAGATAAAGGCTATGATGTAGTCTTTATTCAAGGAAAGGTATTCCTGAGGCATATCGGTATTGGACAGATAAAGCAAACAGGGATTCGAGTCAAGAATCTCTACAAACCGGAGGTAGATGACTGTGTTGCTTTGAGTTCCAAAGCTAAGATGGTGCAGAGCTAAGATGTTGGTGAGCTATGGCATAGAAGACTGGACCACTTGCACCATGGAGCCCAGACGACCATGCAATAGATTTCTATCAAATTGCCCAAGGGAAAACTTGAGCAGACGACTACATGCAAAGGTTGTAGAGTTGGAGCAATCGTGGAGCGAGTTCACCTAGATGTTTGTGGGCCCTTCTCTACAGCCTCCACCACTAAACAAATGTACTATGTTATTTTTATTGATGATATTTCTCATAGATGTTGGATCTACTTTATGCAAAAGAAGGATCAGACCTTCTTAAGGTTTTATGAGTTTAAAGCCTTGGTAGAGAAGGAATCTAGAAAGAAAATAAAAGCCTTGCATAGTGACAATGGTGGAGAGTATGTCTCCCAATAGTTTAAAGACTTATGTTTTGTAGAAGGTATTAAATGGGAATTGATGCCACCCCATAACCCACAACAGAATGGGGTGGCCGAAAGGAAGAACAGATCAATTGTGGGAGCAGCTCAAGTGATGTTGCATGACCAAAGCCTACCACTGCATTTCTAGGCTGAGGCATGCAATACAACAGTATACTTGTAGAATAGAAGCCGACACCTTATAATAGGAATGAACACACCTATGGAGGCCTATTCCAGGAAGCAACCTAATGTAAGTCACTTCCAAATCTTTGGATCACCAGTTTACTGTCATGTGACCAAAGATGCCAGGAGGAAGCTAGACCTAAGAGTTGAGTTGGGAATACTTGTGGGGTACATGGATACACCCCACAACTATCGAGTGTACCTTCCTTCCACTCAGAGGACTGTGGTACGCAAGGATCTAAAGTTCGATGAGCAGAAAGCCATGCACTTATCACTTGAGAGGGAGCTTGAGTTGCATGCAGATGAGGAACTTTCAATTCATAAGGATGAGGAGCCTCAGATTGATGCAGAACAACCACATGCAGAGGATCCGGTAATGGAGACATCCACTCATGCTAATACTTCCAGAGATAGGTGGAAACACTCAAGGGAGGCTGATAGGTTGATGTTGGATGTGCGAGAGAATGTGGGACAACCATCTTCTCAGCATGGATAGAGGAGGTCGTCCGAGTGGTACACTGGGTAAATGGCCTTGGTTGGGGAGTCTGTAGATACCGAACCTTCTTCATTCGAGGAGGCAGTGCAACAACCAGTCTAGGTTGATGCAATGGTAGAGGAGTATGATTCTATCATTGAGAATAGTGTGGGATGCTGTCCCAAGGCCTCAGGGAAAGTCAGTGTTGAGTTTCAGATGGCTTTACAAGGTAAAGCAGGAAGTTGATGGCAGTGTTGAGAAACATAAGGCAAGGTTTGTTGCCCGGGGTTTCTCACAGGTCGAGGGGATCGATTACGATGAGACTTTTGCTCCCGTAGCAAGGTACTCACTGATTAGATCGATCTTGGCACTATCAACTTAGATGGGGTGGAAGATCCGCCAGATGGATGTGAAGACATCATTCCTCAATGGGTAGATTGAGGAGGAGGTGTTCATTAAGTAGCGAGAGGGTTTTCAAACCTTCAATCATGAGTTGCATGTGTGCAAACTCAAGAGGTCTTTGTATGGGCTGAAGCAAGAACTCCATGCTTGGCACACCAAGATCGACAACTATTTAACCAGTTTGGGCTTCACCAAGAGTGAAGCAGAGGCGAACCTTTACCACATCATGGTAGAAGGTCAAGCATTGATCATTGTTCTTTATGTCGATGATCGGATTTTGATAGGTGATGACTAGCTGATACATTCTTGCAAGGAGGACCTTGCAAGAGAATTCGAGATGAAGGACATGGGCCTTATGCACTACTTTGTAGGCATGGAGGTGTGGTAGAAAGATGGGGAAGTATTTGTGTCTCAAGGCAAGTATGCCAATGAGATATTAGGTGCTTTCACATGGAGAAGTTCAAGCCCATGCAAACTCCTCTAGCTAGGAACTTGAGAAAGGAGGATGCTACTTCAGGTGTGGTAGTAGCTACTACTATTTATCAGTACCTAGTGGGTTCACTTATGTATCTGGTGAACACACAACTCAACTTACGATTTGCGGTGAACTTGCAGAGTCAAGCTATGGTTTAGCCTACCAAGCTATTTTGCAAGGCAGCAAAACATTTCCTGAGATACCTTAGAGGCACATATCAGTTCAGATTGTGGTATAGATAGACAGAGGGAGTGAAGCTTCAGGGCTTCACAAATGCAGATTGGGCAGGGAGTCCATTAGACCGGAATAACACTTTTGGAGGAATCTTCAACCTGGTTCAACTGCAGTTTCCTGGTAGAGTAGGAAACAAAGATCAATTGCACTTAGCTCAACAGAGGCTAAATACATGGCTGGTAGTCAGGCTGAATGTGAGGCCATTTGGATATGAAAGATTCTAGTGGGATTGTTTGGTTAGATGATGGATCCTACAATGATCTACTACAATAAACAGAGTTGTATCAAACTCTCTGAGAATCTAGTTTTTCATGATAGGTCCAAGCACATAGATATATCGTATCACCATCTTCGAGAATTTGTGGTCAAGAGGATCATGTTGTTGCTGTATGTTTCGACCAAGGAATATGATGCATATATTTTTACTAAGGCATTATCAAGATGCAAGTTCGAGTTCCACAGAGACAAGATTGGGGTTAATAATAATCCCTTTCCTGTTGAGAGGGAGTGTTGAAAATAGCAACAAGAAATGCTAAAAATAGAATTGATAAAAATAGCCTTGTTATAAATAGCAGTTCAGCCAATGTTGATCTTCACAACAATGGATGGAAAAATGGAAGTGCTAAACATAGCATTTCAGGATACCTTCCTATTTTAGTTAGTCACTAAACTAAAATAGTGAAGTAAAATTCGAATTTGATCTTAGCAGTTGTTTGTAAATTAATTAATTAATTCATCTTGAGCTAATTAGTTAAGGAAAAGCAAAATTCAAGTCTTTGTGGGGACATGCAATAGTTTCTCCATTAATTGAGGAATTTATCCATCAGTTAAAGAGATAAGGATGAGTGTAATATTGAGTTGTAATTATTTGACTTAGTTAACCAAGTCAAGTCTAGTTAGATTAATTCAAATAGTTTGTTGAATTAATGTAAGTTCAGTTAGTTAATGCTTGCATGCATGTAACTAATGCACCTCAAATAACTAAGTATTCTCTCATAAATAACTCATGCATGTTAGTTCAGATAGAGACCCAGCTGAGATCAAATGGAGGGGAAACATACTATTAGTTGCTAGAATATTCCATTGTGAATATTCCTTGCATGCAGAAGGAATTCTTTCCTTGAGGATTGTGCAATTACTTCTTCAGGTTTAGTGAGTGCGATGAGGCCAATTCACACATGTGACATCATTGGACCCCAAGCAAAATTGCACAAGAAAATAGGATGCTTGGAGGGCTTGAGGAAGACATATACAATGTTTATTCAGTCTATGAGTTGTATTGTTTGATTGCAGAGAGAGCTGATTCTTTTGTAACTTGAACAAGATTTCCACTTGTATGATAATACAAAGTTGCTGCTTTAGGCTGGCGGTTTCCCCGTGATATTTCTTATTTGTTATGTGTGATTGATTTCTCATTCTCAGTTATATGTGTTCTCTTGATCTTTCTCAATTTGATTATTCCACAAAGTGTTGTAGAAGTAGATCTTGTATTGTGTTTTAGTATATTGCATAATCTGTTGATCTATAGTGGAAATTTCTACACAACTCACACCTACAGAGTTAAATCTAGATTGCATGGAACAAGCCAAAATTGTTCAGATCATGGACACACAGATCAAGAAAACCCAAAAACAAAGGATCGAACTATATCGAATTGTCAAAGCAGGCCAATTCCTTCGCCAGTGCAAGTGACTCACTAGGGACCAAGTTCATGAAAAGTTTCCTCATCTCATGGAGGAACTCAACCCAATGGGGACCATTGCTTCCTAATGGGTGGCGAATGATCCAGGTGGATATTGGTGTCCACCCACCTATTCCACTTGGACCCCAGCATTGTTTCTTTCATTTTTTCAATTTCCTTAATTGTAGCACAATTTAGTATTTTTGGCAGTTTTTCGAGTCGTGAGATTTCGGAGCCATTTTGAGTCCCTAAAGAAAACTTTTTGGGAAAAACAGGTGCAACATGGGTTGTTGATTGATGTTACCCACTCAAAAGTTGTAGTCCTTGGGTAGATATTTCTATCTAGGTATTGTGTGCATCAAACAAAGATCATATGCCAAATTTACGACCTGGGGAAGTTGATGTACCAATTTACCTGAATGGGGCCCATAGTTTGTTGCTTCATCTCCTAGGGTTATGTTTTTGGATGTTTATGGTTTTCTATTGTTTCTCAATAGTAAATAGGCCTTGGAGCCTCATTGTAACATAGTTTAGAGGCATGTAGCTGCCACATCGCCTCTCAGAGATAAGCTACCATCACCCAAGCAAGTCTTATTTCCATTCTATTTGTAAGCATATTTCAATATTTGATATTAATGAAATGAATCGTTATTTCTACTGCATCTTTGTATTTATGGTTATATCTATAATTTGTTGTGTTCCTGTTTAAATCCTGATCAGTGGTATCAGAGCGGTCTGCTCTTTCTTTGTTTTTATTTGCATGTCCCCAATGAGGTCGGGATATAAAGAGTTAGGGCTTGAATTGGTCAAACCTTTGCAAGAACAACATCACAAATCCTGATGACCTCCCATGGTAGATGAAGAGAAAGATGAGGGGGCAGGAGATCCTCTCAAAATCTTGCTCGAAGAAACCCTTGAGTGACAAAGGAATGCGATGATGGACAACTTTGCCCAGATCCTTTAGCGAGTACCGAAAGGTGATGTATCTACTTCCGGTAGCTACTCTGGAAGTGCCACAACCTTTAAGGTACAAGTTAACTTTAACATTCCCATATTTGATAGTTGGATAGATGCAGATGTTGTGGATAAATGGTTAAATCTACTAGAAGGATATTTTTCTACTTATGATTTTTCCAGTAGGGAAAAGATCACTTTTTCACTTCTCAAAGAAGACCCCCATGTCAAGGACTACTAGGAAACCTATTGTGAGTGAAAGGATAAAAATACGAACTCATTGTTTTCAGTCGCACCCACTTGGAACTCATTTTAGGATGCCATGAAGGAGCAGTACTACCCTGTCGAAAGCTCTGAGGATAAATACAGAAAGTGGACAACGCTGCCACGGGGAAGGGACCAAGACGTGTCGGAGTTTACCAATTTTTTTCATACCCTTTGCACAAAGTTTGGTGTCAAGGATTCTGAGAAGCATTTGGTTCTCAAGTACCGTGACTGCCTACACACGTACACCCAGGACGAGATGGAGTTCCTAGACATCTCGTTAGTATGGCATATTGATATGCCATCAAGATCAAGCAAAAGTTTAAATATAAGAAGCGAGACTTTGGATCTACAAATCTGAAGCAAGGGAAAGGTGCCCCCATATTCCAGAACAAAGGACAAATCAAAG
Source organism: Pinus taeda (assembly GCA_000404065.3). Taxonomy (NCBI): domain Eukaryota; kingdom Viridiplantae; phylum Streptophyta; class Pinopsida; order Pinales; family Pinaceae; genus Pinus; species Pinus taeda. Next base: position 150,280 of record APFE030408548.1, read on the forward strand.
GGAGGGTGGCCTAGGACAACCCACCAAATCCGTAAGCAAAGAACAACACTAAGAAGCCAAAGAAGGACATGGGAAAGTGGTGTGAGTTCCATAAGAGCTCCACTCACAACACAAAAGACTGTTGGGCCAAGCATTCACTGGTGGCCGAGCTAAATGCTTCGGAATCAGATGCATGTTCTGACTCTAAGTCAGAACCCTACAAGGGGAATGACAAAGGGAAGTAGATTATTGGTGCATATCCCAAAGCCACCATTGCCACCACGAAGATCCAGAAGGAGAAACTTTAAGATCGAGAGGAGGAGGAGCGCCTCTTCCACTGCTAGATGTGGGTAAAGAGTTGCCTGTTGTAGTTCATTTTCGATAGCGGGAGCCAAAAGAACCACATTTCAACAGAGGTCGTGAAGAAGATGGGCTTATCGAGCTTAGCACATCCAGAACTGTAGACCATCTGGTGGCTTCACGAAGGATAGGATCTTCACATGACCTAGCAGTGTCACCTTCCATACAACATCAAGCCCTTGATGAATGAGATATTATGTGATGTTACTCCCCTTGATGTTTGTGATGTATTCTTAGGCCAACCATAGTTATGGAAGTGACATGCTGTGTATGAGTCAAGGCCTCGTACTATTATTGTTACTTTGGGAAATAAGTTGTATAGGATACTGGAGGTAGCACTATCTATCGCCATCTCATCGGTTACTATAAAAAAATGCAGTAAGCTCATTTCCAAAACCAAGAAATTCATTTTCCTGATGATACACCCTCTAAGAAAGAGGAAGACAATGGCCATGACCTCCAGATAGGGCCCCTAGGCACAACAACAATAGGTGAACAAGGTCGTGGAGGAGTATGAGGAAATATTCACATCCTCTGCAGGGGTGCCTCTACACTGTTCGGTGAACCACTCCATCGATCTGACCGCAGGTGCAGCGCTACCCAATAGACCCATCTATCGGCACTCCATTCTGGAGAATGACGAAATCAAGAGGTAGATTTAAGAGGTGCTCTAGAAAGGTCACATCCAGTTGAGTTCATCGCCCTATGGGAGCCCGATCGTGTTGGTACTAAACAAGGATGGGACTTGGAGACTCTGTATTGACTATCGAGCACTGAACAATATCAACTTCAAATCAAGATATCACTAGGTACCAATAAAACCCTCCGATGTTTGGAAGACTGCCTTCAAAGCTAAGGAGGGACTTTTCAAATGTTTGTTTATGCATTTAGGGTTGATGAATGCTCCGGAAACATTCACGAGGCTGATGGATGACATCTTGTGGCCATTTACCAACTCATTTGAAGTGGTGTACTTGGATGAGATCTTGATATTCAACAAAAGTTTGGAAGAGCACCTCCACCACATCCGACAGGTTCTCCGAACACTGGGATAACACAAGATATGTGCCAATTTGGAGAATTGCACTTTTGGCATGAGCCAGGTTCAGTATCTGGGATACATTATTGATGAACGGGGGATTGCATGTGGATCCAACCAAGATCCAACTCATTTGGGATTGGCCAACTCCAACCACTTTGACAGAGCTCAACAGCTTTTTGGATCTTGCCAATTTCTACTGTAGATTCATTTTGGGATTCTCTCATATCAATTAGCCCTTTAGTCAAGTCACCAAGGGAGGAGTGAAAGAAAAATTCTTTTGGTCTGAAGCTCAATAGAAGGCATTCATAGAGTTGAAACATCGCCTCTGCTCTGTACCAGTGCTCACATTATCATACTTGCAACAACCATTTGAGATCAAGACAGATGTCTCTAACTATGCTATTGGGGCAATCCTTACTCAACAGTGATAACCAATGGTATATCATAATGAGACACTTTTAGACATAGTCCGGAATTATCCCACTTATGACACAAAGATGTATTCCACTATGTAGGCATGCCAGTAATGGAATCATTACATTTTGGTGAAGGAAATGGTCATCCACACAAACCATCAACACCTACAGTTCATACATATGCAAGGGAAGTTGCAGAATGATTGCCATCAGAAGTGGTCCACATACCTACAACAGTTCCATTTGAATATCAAGTATAAGAAGGGAAACACCAATAATGTTGTAGATTGCCTCAGCCAACTACCGATCATGGCGTTAACCACCGTGCTCAAATCTTGTGGGCACGAGACTTCTGATTGGCCAATTATGTACAAAAGAGGCCCAAAATTCATCTACGCATACCAGAAGCTCTTGAAGGGTTAGCAAGTCCCAGATTTTCGTCTCAAGGATTCCCTATTATGGCACTTGGAACACCTTTGTGTTCCTTCAAGTGAGCTTGCCAAGATGATTTGGGAAGCACACTATAGTTGGGATGCTAGGCATTTTGCGATCGAGAAAACGGTGGTAGTACTGCAGAAGTATTTCTATTAGCTGAATCTTCAAGAGGATGTCGAGAAGTACATCAGATCTTGCACTTCCTATAACATTGCCAAACCAACCATAAAAAAGCAAGTCCTTTATACTCCACTGCCTACCCCTAGTCGAGCTTGGGAATCCATATCCTTGGATTACATGTTAGGCCCTCCTTCTACTAAGAATGGAAATGACTCTATTTTTGTGGTCGTCGACAAACTCTCAAAGATGTCCATTATCGCAACCTGCAAGAAGAATATCATAATGGAAGACACTGCTAAACTCTTCTTTGAACGAGTGTGGGTACACTTTGGCATGGCATATTCTATCATCTCAGATCAGGACAGCAGGTTCCTCAGTACATTTTGGTCCAGTGTTTAGTCGATGTTGAACACCAAGATCACTAAGTCTACAATTTTCCATCCCAAAACTAATGGCCAGACAGAGGACGTCAACAAGATGATGGTACACATTCTGTGCATGTACAACTCAAAGCATCCATGCACATGGGATGAGAGCCTACCTACGTCCAACACAGTTATAACCAGGCTCTCCACAATTCGACTGACCACAACCCTTTTCAGGTGAGCTTCAAATTCCAGTCACTATGTCCCATTCACGTGGCCATGCCATTTGCAGCTACTCCGACAGATTTAGTTCATGTTTAGTCTGAAGCCAATGAGGCAAACAAATTCATTGAGTGCATCCAACATATCTGCCAGCAGCTTCACGACATTCTAGAGAAATTGAATGCCAAGTACAAGTAGCAACATGATCAACATCGGGTGCCACACAAGTTTTAGGTGGGTGACAATGTCTACTTGCATTTGCAAAGGAAACACCTTATCGAAGCCTATCAGAAACTCAAACCACTCCGATATGGTCCTTACACCATTACCAAGGCTGTGGGAGACATTGCATTTGACCTCAACATTTCCCCATTCCTTGGCTTGCACCTAGTGTTCCATGTGGGCCCCCTTTGACCATACTTAGCACCATTGCTAGACACATCAAACATTGCAGGAAATCTCACACCTACAGAGTTAAATCCATATTGCATGGAAGAAGCCACAACTGATCGTATCATGGACACATAGATCAAGAACACCTGACAACGAAGGATCAAACTATATCAAGTTGTTAAAGCAGGACAACTCCTTCACGAGTGCCACTGGCTCACCAGGGACCAAGTTTAGTAGAAGTTTCCTCATCTCATGGAGGAACTCAATGCAATGGGGACCATTGCTTCCTAACAAGGGAGGAATGATCCAAGTGGATATTGGTGGCCATCCACCTATTCCACTTAGACCCCAACAATTATTTCTTTTCGTTTTTAAGTTTCCTTATTTGTAGCACAATTTACTATTTTTGGCAGTTTTTCGGGTCATGAACTTCAAGATCTCACTCAAAAGTGGTAGTCCTTTGACAGATCTTTCTAACAAGGTATTGTGCATGTCAAACGGAGATCGTATGGCAAAGTCATGACCTAGGGAAGTTGATGTAGTAATTTACCGAAACGGGGCCCATAGTTTGGCATGTCATCTCCTGGCGTTAGGTTTTTGGATGTTTAAGGTTTTCTACTGTTTCTAAATAATAAATAGGCTTGGGAGATTCATTGTAACACAGTTCAGAGGCATGTAGTCTCCATATCTCTTCGCAGAGAGAAGCTACCATCGCCCAAGCTACTTTTATTTCCATTATGTTTGTAGGCATATTTTAGTATTTGATATTAATGAAATGAAGTGTTATTTCTACTACATCTTTGTATTTATGGTTATATCTGTAATTTGTTGCGCTCGTGTTAAAATCCATATCAAGTAATGGAGAAGATAAACTTGTAGGTCACCAATAGATTGAGAATTGGCCTATATCATGTTGGGATGACTTGTGTCAATTTTCCATCTTTTGTAAAATCTTCATCAGGATAGGATTGACAATCAATTGTAGATTCAAATGCATATACATTCTTACAATGTTTTGTTATCAAGGAAGCCAATTCCAATTATATATGGGTATTGAAAACATGGAGCTTACAATTGGATATAAATTTAATTTTCCACCATTTAATGTGGTTCAAGCTTTTGGATTTATATGTTAGAGAGTAAACCCTCTTGTAGGATGGAGAAATCTTGAACTTTTTTGTTTTGCCTCATAAAATGTCATGAAATGAAGTTCCAAATGAGGATCTTGCTGTTGGCATTATGTTTCTGGTATGGCTATATGTTACAGATGTTGTACTTGATGACAACACCCGTGGCAAGACTCTCAATATGTTGAAAATTAAGAAGTACGCAGGAGAACAGTTCAGAAGATGCGTACCCGCAAGTACACCGTGAAGGGACCGTAGCCAGACACGCAAGTCAGCTGTTCAGGAGGTGCGTACCCCCAGTTCACTTACTTCAAGGCAGAGAAGCGCGTTCACATGGGGTTTCTTATTTTTGGCTCATGGTATTTAGCCCGCCGTTCTTGATTCTATGGTTTTGGCCCGTGGTATTGTTTTATATTATTATTATTATTGAGCCCCATGATCCATGATTTTAGGAAGAGATTGCCTATATAAGTGGAAGGAGATCAGTTGGCTAGAGTATGCTTTTCGGTTGAACATCTTATGAGAGCTAGATCTGAAATACTATGATCTCTTGGAGTAAAGTATAGATCTAAATAAGGCGAATCTAGTGATGGGTTGAGATCACTTCGGTGCATGAGCAGATCTGTAGATCTGACAGTCTGGGTTATTCTTGAAGTCTTGAAATTATCTATACCTGCAGGCACGCAAGTGCAGTGAAAGAAAAGCGCGGAGATACGCGGCGCCACAGAAGGCGCAACTGCGGAGGTGCGCGGCGCCACAGAAGGCGCAGCTGCGGTGGTACGCGGCGCCAAAGAAGACTCAGCTGCGAAGGTGCGCGGCGCCACAGAAGGCGAAGCTACGGAGGTGCGCGGCGCCACAGAAGGCGCAGTTGCGGAGGTGCGCGGCGCCACAGAAGGCGCAGCTGCGGAGGTGTGCGGCGCCATAGAAGGCGCAGTGCGTGGGTGCGCAGCGCAACAGTGGTTCAGGTGCATATACACAGTACAAGTACGCGACATGATAGTCTTTCCGAGTGCGTGACTACAGTTGCAGTACGCGACGCGATAGTGTATCTGGGTGCGTACTATACGCAGCGCGGTAGAAGAAGCAGTGCATGGGCACGCGGCACAGTAGAAGGAACTCTGCGGGTATGCGCAGGGAAGCAGAAGGTGAAGTGCGTAGCGACGCAGGCCAGAGAAAAGAAAATTGCATATTTGTCTCATGACTTTCTGTTGACTAAATTTTTCTGTTGATAAGGTGTTTTGGGTTTAGTTCTGTTTTGTTGATCTGGTTACTGTTGTTGACTGTGAAATATTGATGATCATTTGATGTTTATGAAAAGTGGTCCTTGCAAGAAAAGAAGTAGGGGGTTGTAGCTCCCTTCCAGGAGAGACTGGAAAATGAGAGAGAGTTGTAGCTCTCTGCAGGTTGCAGCCTGTGTACTGGCAAAGGACTGCACCAGTACAAGACCTTTGTAAAAGGAGTTTCTAATTTGAAAGAAGATAGAGACATATTGCAGTAGGTTGCTTTAACCCACATTGGGTTTCCACCTTATATCTGGTGTTCTTTGATGTGACTATCTACTTTTTCTTGTTCATGGTCATTATTTCATGGTACTGATATGCAAAAATAATTCAAAGTGTAAGTAAGGAAGATTTGTTAAAAGAACTAGATAATACTGATTCACCCCCCCTCTCAGTATTATTTTCAACAATTGGTATCAGAGCAGATCCTTCGGAGAAGCTTAATCGCTTGAAGGAAGATCATTCATCATGAGCAACTACGAGAGGGAAGCATCAATCAGGCCGCCAATTTTTGATGGGACAAACTTCAATTATTGGAAGGTAAGAGTTACTGCATATCTTCAATCTCTTGGTACAGAATTTTGGGATATCATAGAGACAGGCTACACTTTTCCTTCAGCTACTCCTACAGATGCGGCCGAAAAGAAGAAATATGAAACAAATGCTAAAGCAATCAATACTTTGCTGGGATGCTTATCTCAAATAGAGTTTGTGAAGGTTATGCAATATAATCAGCAAAAGAAATATGGGACAAGATTGTCTTGAGCTACGAAGGAGATGAATAGGTAAAGCGTGCTAAACTTCAAACTCTCAGGATTCAGTATGAGAATCTCAGGATGTATAATGATGAAAGTGTGGCTAACTACTTTCTTCGGGTAGATGAGATTGTTAATTGCATGAAAAATTTGGGTGAAGAAATAAAAGAGGCTATTGTGGTTGAAAAGGTTCTAAGGTCATTGTCCCCCAAGTTTGAATCTAAAGTATCTGCAATTGAAGAAAAGGAAAATCTACGAATTCTTACTATGTCTCAGCTACATGGAATTCTAACTGCTTATGAAATGAGAAAGGGAGGTCCATCAGATAGAAGAGAAGCTGCTTTCAAGGCGTCAGGCAAAGGAGATTATTATGAAGCAAGTCACGTACCAGAAGAAGAAGAAGAAGAATCAAATTTGGTCAGAAATCTTCAAAGGGGTTCTGGAAGGTTCAGAGGTAAGTTACCTTTTAAATGCTTTGCTTGTGGAAGAGTAGGTCATTATGCTGCAAAATGTCCTTATAAGGATAAAGGAAAGGAACCTGCTAGATGGAACAAGAAACAGGGTGCAAATAAGAAAAGCTACTACACTCATGAAGATAGTGATGGTCTATCAAATAGTGATGAAGATGAACGAGGTAATGAATATAAACTGTTAATGGCATTTGAAGATGATGATTATATGGATGCTATAGATGTGGATAACCTTTTTGAAGAAATTACTGGACTCAAGAGATGTATAGAAGAAAAGAATATGATCATTGATACTCTACAATTTCAAATTGATGAAAAGGAAAAACATTTTGAAAAGTTAGAAGGTGAAATTGTTTCTCTTAGAAAAGAGATTGAGAAAACAAAAGCTATTAATCTTAAGTTTGTCAAAGGATCTGAAACTCTGGATGAGATTATCAATGTACAACATTCCCCTCTAAACAAGACAGGTCTGGGCTATAATGGAGAAACTTCTCAAGCATCCACTTCAAAAAGTTATCTTGATGCAGCAAAAAGCAATGAACAAAAGCACAATGGAGACTATCAAGTAAAGCAGGGACAAATTGCAAACAAAGACTATCAGGGGCAATCTGTTTTAAGAGTGAACAAAAGCTACAACCAACCACAGGTAAAGTCTTCTCAATTTGGTTCAAGAATGAATAGAAATTACAATCACTTGGCCAGTAGATTTGATAACCGCAGAAGTTTCTTCAATGGACAATGTTTCTCTTGTCATAACTTTGGTCACAAAGCAGCTCAATGTGTT
>APFE030408548.1:165787-186533 GCA_000404065.3 Pinus taeda
TTGCCTATATAAGAGGAAGGAGATCAGTTGGCTAGAGTATGCTTTTGGGTTGAACATCTTATGAGAGCTAGATCTGAAATACTATGATCTCTTGGAGTAATGTCTAGATCTAAATAAGGTGAATCTACTGATGGGTTGAGATCACTTTGGCGCATGAGCAGATCTGTAGATCTGACAGTCTGGGTTATTCTTGAAGTCTTGAAATTATCTATACCCGCAGGCACGCAAGTGCTGTGAAAGAAAAGCGCGGAGATACGCAGGCACAGAAGCGTTGCAGGTGCGGAGGTACGTGGTGCCACAGAAGGTGCAACTGCAGAGGTGCGCGGCGCCACAGAAGGCGCAGCTGCGGAGGTATGCGGCGCCACAGAAGGCGCAGCTGTGGAGGTGCGCGGCGCCACAGAAGGCGCAGCTGCAGAGGTGCGCGGCGCCACAGAAGGCGCAGCTGCGGAGGTGCACGACGCCACAGAAGGCGCAGCTGCGGAGGTGCGTGATGCCATAGAAGGCGCAGTGCGTGGGTGCGCAGCGCAATAGTGGTTCAGGTGCGTACGCACAGTAAAAGTACGTGACGCGATAGTTTTTAATCTCACCTATTGTCCCTTAAGAGACAAAAAAGAAATTATCTCTAAAGAGACAAAATGGAAGTGTCTCTAGAGAGACAAATGAAATTGTCTCTAGAAAGACAAATAAAATTATGTCTCAAGAGACAATAATTTTTCTATCTTTATACATACAATAATAATATGTGTTCTATATTGTCTTTATATAGACAAGCTTTTATGACAATAATTTTGAGACACCGACTTAAAGATAACATTTAGGACAATACACAAGTTTCTTTTTGTCTCAATTTTAGACAATTGACTCGAAAATTGTCTTAAATATTTTCTTAAAACCCGCTACATGTAGTAGTGCTCCCGTGGACATTTAGATCCAAACATTTTCTATTAGGATTTGGATTTTTTTTGTATAGTTTATGAATATTAGGATATCATAAGATTTGGAAATGTAAACATAATGGGCTTGCAAAGAACAGATTCAAATGTGACCAAACTCCACATCAAACATTGTTATCAAATTGTAAAGGGTTGAAATTTAGAACGTCAAATTTGGCCTTTTTATATGGGAATGTCCTAATCATTTTCGTTGTCATCATCTTCATCATGATCTTCAAAGGAATATTAAACATGATCACCATCATCATTAGCAAGCTTATACTAATAAACATGTATTGTCATCATCCTTGTCCTCCTCCTCTTCCTAATGATGATGAGTCTTCTTCTAGACATCATCTTCATCATGATCTTCAAAGGAATATTAAACATGATCACCATCATCATTAGCAAGCTTATACTAATAAACATGTATTGTCATCATCCTTGTCCTCCTCCTCTTCCTAATGATGATGAGTCTTCTTCTAGACTTGAAACCTTGACAACGTAAAAATGAAGACGGTGGAATATCCTAATTCAACACCTCAAATACCACACTACAAAAATCTGCAAACCATCATTTTCATTGTCATTGTCATCATCATGATCATCAAAGGAATATCGTTGTGATCATGATGATTTTCAAAGGAATATTAAACATAATCATTATCATCATTAACAAGCTTATACTAATATAAATGTATTGCCATCATCATTATTGTCAACATCAACGTCAAAAACGTCAAAAACCTTGTTTTAAGAAAACTGGATTAACCTCCTCCAACTCTTCCTCTTTTTACTAATATTGTCATCACTGTATTTTTCATCGTCATTACCATGTCATGTTTTCAATATCAATTGATTTTACATTAAATATTAAAAAAAATGACATCATTATTATTTTGATTATGGTCATTGTGGTCAACATCATCCATGATATCATCGTCAACAACAACTTTACTATAATAAATTACGAGAAGCAATAAATTATTTGAAATTGCTCATTTTCATTATATTATATTTTATTATCTAAATTCTGGTTTATTTTTATGTCGTACGCGGATGAATGACACATTCGATGTTCTGTTTTTATTTATTTTTATATCGTACGCGGATGAATGACACATTCGATGTTCTGTTTTTATTTTTATATCGTACACGGATGAATGAATGAGATATTCGATGTGCAGATTAAGAAATGAGATATTCGATGCGTAGATTAATAACGGAGTTGTTTTCCGTATTTTAGGTTTAAAAAATTAATTTAAATAATACAAATAAGGATTTCACTTCCATTTTTCCGCCCAAATTTTAACACACAAAAATCAACTCCAACTCCAACTCCATTATGAAATATATTAAAAAAAATAATCTAAATTCCACACCGAACCACTGAAATACCATTTCAACTGCGCTAGTTTTGTGAATTACATACTACCGGCTTTAAAGAGAAGAGGAGAGCAGCTTCCTTTCCAAACATAGAGAGAGTGCACTACTTACAAAGGGTGTGCCTGATATGGCTTTTCATAGTTTGCCTCTGTCTCTAGATTTGCCTGCATTAACATTAACAGTAGGCATTCTTTGTATGTTCTCCTCTTTCCTCTTCATACGATTATTGCACAAGAGAAGCCTTAGTGCGACATTGCCACCAGGCCCCCCTGCATGGCCCGTCATCGGAAATCTGCACCAATTGAAACTGCCTGCTCAACGTAATCTTAAAGCCCTTGCTCACAAATATGGTCCCATTTTGTTTCTCCGCTTGGGCTCCGTTCCTGCAGTCGTAGTTTCTTCTTCAGCGACAGCAAAACAGTTTCTCAAAACTCATGACTTGATCTTTGCCAGCCGACCACCAACAGCTGGTGGGAGATTAATGTTGTACGATTGCAAAGATGTGGCGTTCTCTCCGTACGGAGATCACTGGAGGCAAATGAGAAAAATATGCGTATTAGAACTCCTGACTGCCAAAAGAATCGAGACCTTCAGGCACGTGCGAGAGGAAGAGGTGTGTGCCATGATCCAATCAATATGGGAGGAGAGTAAGAGCGGAATACTGAGCGTGAATGTGAGCAAGGCCGTCACTACTGTCAACTCCAATATAATTTTCCGCATACTGGCGGGGAGGAAATTTAGTGACGACGATTTGGGTGGCGAATTCAAAGGGTTCAAGGATCTGAGGGTAGAGATGGCAGCTGCGATGGGAGAATTCAACATTGGAGACTTCATTCCGTATTTGGATTGGCTTGATTTGCAAGGTATCAATCAACGCCTCAAGAAGCTCCGTAAAACATTCGATGGATTCGTCGAGAGAATGATAAACGAACATGTTAATCTCAATCATTCCAATTTCCAGAAAGGCGCAGACGCAGAGCCTTGCGTTCAAGACTTCGTGGATGTGCTGCTCCGAATGGCTGAGACGGACACGAATATCACACGGGAAACCATCAAGGCCCTTGTGATTGTATATACCTTCGGATTCTGCTTTTTTATATTATTTGGCATCCTCATTCTTGAACTTCAGTCAATCATCATTTTGCATTAATTGGATTTGTATGTGTATGTGTGCAGGATATGTTCGTGGGTGGCCTGGAGCATAGTTACCAAATTCGCCGTACTGCCGAAAAAAATTCGAAAATTCGTGGGTTCGATTCGATTTGCGAATTAATTCGAAATTTTGAGTTCGATTCGGTGCACTAAATATTACATTCACTGAAAGTCAAGGAATAATATTACATTCACTGAAAGTCAAGGAATTATAAAAGGTAACTATGGTTTCACTACCACTACCAGGACTTAGCGCGCAATAGAGTTTCTTGGCTTAGCGCCAAAAAGTCAGTATAACGTATTCTCATAAAATGTAGGCAGCATGCAGTTGTCAATGGTCAAAATATTTGGCATCAGGTTAAAGGTCGTGTAGTTGTTCGATCCTGGGCTTTGTAACAGAGAGAAACGGTGATGTAACTCTTCGCAGTTTTGAATGGTTTGTTTAGCCAATTTCATTGGAAAAAGTATGATGGTTTATTCATATTTTTTATAACTATGAATGTAAAATAAATTTTTACTAGATTTTGTTTATTAATTTGTTATTTTTTTAAATAAATAGGTTATTGTCTTAAAATTATAAAAGATTTTAGATTGGATTTGAAAGTGAATTTTGAATTTTAAAATGGAGATAGATTTTGGAATTAAGACAAGTGTGGTTGTAATTTTGGTAGGTAAAGGATAATTTTAAAATTGTTTATATTGATTAAAATTATTAAAAATTATTTAAATTTCAAAATGAATGGAAAGAAAATGACAAGACTTTATTATTATAAGAAAAATAATATGTATATATTTAAATGGTTAAGATATATACTCTCGAATTTTTTCCGAATTGAAATTTTTCCATCCGAATTTTTATCGTATCGTATCGAATTCGAATCCGAATTCGAATTCGAACTTGGTAACTATGGCCTAGAGTCGACATCCACTACGTTAGAATGGGCAATTAGTGAGCTGCTCAGACATCCCAATGCAATGACCAGATTGCAGGAAGAAATTGAATCGGTCGTTGGCAAACCTGGTAAAGTAAAGGAATCGGATTTGGCAAGCATGAAATACCTCCACTGTGTGGTGAAAGAGACTCTCCGATTATACCCAGCCGGTCCGCTAGGGTTGCCTCACGAATCTGTAGAGGCTGTGACGGTAGGAGGATTCTACATACCGAAGAAAACGAGGGTAATGGTAAATTTGTGGGCTATAGGAAGGGATCCCAATGTATGGGGGGAATATGCTTCCAAATTCAATCCGAAGCGATTCATGGAAAGCGGAAAATTCAGTTTGACCGATCAATCAGACTTCAGCATGATACCGTTTGGGGCAGGAAGGAGAGGATGCCCAGGGGCTTCCATGGCTATTCGGACTATTGAACTTGCATTGGCTCAGTTGGTGCACACTTACGATTGGAGAGTTGAAGGCCATCCGTCCCGGCTGGATATGAGGGAAGCGTACAGAATCACGATTGCAAGACAAGTTCCGCTGTGTGCTTATCCAACGTTGAGGAGGGCCAGCTTTCCACCATAAACGGAACCGTAGGAGACAAAGGCACTGTTTCTCTTTATTTGTAATAGTTTTCCACGCACGATTTCACTTCTGTCTACAGGATTTGCTACATCTAATTATGTCTTGGTAGGAATAAATGCCATATTCTCCACGGCTGATCGAAATTCTATATTTGTCCGTATCATTTCGAAGAATACAAGTGCACAATCATTTTACAATTTCTTATTGTGGTATGAAGGTCCACTTTATTTATATATGTATAGATTATGGATTTAACATTTTTTTGAGGTATAAATATATTTAAACTGTAAAAAATAATATATAGTTTCTCATTGTTTCAAATTATTTGGAAATTTATATAGAGTATAATAAGATCAAATGATTTTTTTAACCAAATAAATTTATTTTTTTCACGATATTTTTGAGATTTTCTAATTATTTTTAATGTATATATTATATATAATTGCATTAAATATTTTATAACATGGTACTCCATCTTTCAAATTAAAATGGGTTATTATGTTAGAGACGTTTTCGGCGAAACTATGTCTTGAGAGAACTACACTGGTGCATTCGAACTCCTAAACAATTATTTTTTATATGATTTGGCCGAAAACTCTCTAAACAATGTTATGGATCACATAAGTCAAAATTCTTTATGGTTTATTATTATTATATATTTTTAAAGTATATGTCAATATTAATTTATATTAAAAAAGTTATTGATAATTCACATGTCATATTTTTTTATATACAGCTTTAAAATATTTTATTTTGACAATATCTACATAAATTAGTTAACATAGATTCTCAAATAGTTTGTTGAAATATTTTTTAAAAGTATAAAGTTTAAACATCTTTTACTTCTAATTACTTTACCACATATTCATTTTTTAATTATAATTCACACTATTTTTCCATTTAAAATATAATTTACATTTATTTTAAAGAAACATATGTAACTAAAAGACAAATTTACACATGTGCTAACACTGAGCTATAAAATAAATTTCTGAACTCAATAATAATAATAATACAATTGTATTATATCTGGTAAATAAATATAATGATATGTATTATTCTAAATTATTAAATTAAAAAAAAAATACAATTTAAATAATTTATATAATATTGCTTTTAATTTGTATATAAAATAATATTTTATATTAAAAATTAATATCTAATATTATCTTTTAAAACATAAATATTCCAAAATAAATTTACTTGAAAATTTGGAAATACTTTTTAACATAAGAAGTTAACCCATCGTTGTGGATGAACCACTCTATATATATATATAATCTCAAAATTTAGATATCACTTCAAAGCATCTCAATCACTAATTAAGATGTGCTACGAAGTTACGAAGTTTTATGAATATTATATTATGACATATAATTCATTATATATAAGATAATATTTTACCTTTTAAAATTAATATGTAAATTTTTATAAAAAAACATTGTCGTCATTCTATAGTATTATAGAATAAATAAATTTAATTCCCAATTTTGGATACAAGCGATAACAGACGCAATAAAACTTCTATCAAAATTTGTAACTCGGATTTATGCAAGCACCAACTTGTAGGAAGAACCAACCCCTAAGACTTCTCATACACCCACTAGAGATGGAACCACCAACTTCCTCCATGCATGCTCCAACGCACACTCAAAAGGAAGCTCACTGCTCAATGTAGATGGTAGCGATTATGCCTGATATCATTTATGTTCTCTTCAACAATGTTTCCTCTACAAATCCCAAGTTGCACTCTCTCCTCTACTCACTCTATAGCATCCCACTATTTTACACAACAATAGTTACTCATACAAAACTGTAAAACTTCTTTCCATAATGCAACATCGTCCTTGTTCTCTCAGCCCTCTATTTTTTCACAGGCTCTCTTGGCCTCACACTATAACACTCAGTGCACTCAACCTCATTTTTTATTCCACAGGATTTGTTGACCTCACACAGTAGTCTTAGCACACTCTGGGCCCTTTTCCTCTACATAGGCACTCTCTTCCTTTCTCTGCAGTGTAGGCTCACTCTACTATTCACACTGCCCAAGTGTACTCATGCATGGCATATCCATCCTTTTGTCACATCTCTTTCATGAATTCTGCTATTGCAATCATACTAAATGTGAATCACGGACTTTGGATAATTTTGTCCTCCCTAGCCACTCAAAAATCAATTTGGAGAATGGGTCACTATGTGATTCTCTAAGTTTCGAGTTAAATCTTAGTGAACCTACACACTCCAACAAGGCCCTTGTCCTTTCTGTGAACAATTCTCCTATCCCAGAGGCTCTGATATTAATTCAGTTCCATGCAGCATGCAAGCAACCTCAGGTATGAATTGCCTCAGCTCAGTGACAGACTCTATTTAAATCATCTTGTGTATTCATGGTCCTTACTGCATTGACCCAATAATCTTTGTCTCTATTTCCTACCTTCGACAATCGCCATTGACTCTCTTGTCCTCTGAGATGAATGTAGGCTAGTTATTCATGCCAAAGCATATAAAATATTTTTGTTGGTTTTAAATTTGATGGATGACCAATGATATGAATTATTTAAAACATGTTCTGAAGCCTTAACAATTACTCAACTAGATGAAAAGGCTGCTATTTGTCTAGCTATAGTTAATTGATTTAAAGTGAATGAATAGTAGAATATGTAATGGTATAACCTGCTAAATATTTAAACATAATATTTAATTGATTATAAGCAAAGAATAAAGGAAAACAACGTTTCATGTAGAACAAAATATATTAAAACGAATGTAGAGTTATGTGACAATTAATTAATATATGGGAGTTTATAATAACAAATATTCTTATAATCTAGACCCTAGTTAACACTGACTAACACTCAGTATGATCTTACCCAGTTCTCTACGTAAAGAATTCAATATATGAAGCAAAACATAATGAAATAAGTACATGTGAAAACCTACAAGAAGACAGAACTATAGCAGGCAAATTCAAGATCCATTCTTTGCAATTCTCCAGCTCGGTTACAATTATGTTTTCAATGTTCATACAAGGTTTCAACTCATAATAACTCAAATGAGGAGTTACTTATACAAAACTAAATATATGCTAGAGATATTTCTTATAAAATCTTACGAAAATAGTAACAAAACAATGGGAAATTGAAAACTGCTAAGTGGTGGTACTATCTTTTAGGAATTTGTTGATGATTGGTCCCCAAAAGGTGTTTTTGAGCTATGTCAGTTGAAAATGAATGTTACTCAATTACTTGACAAAAATGATCCCATATTTCTTCACTTGGTATGGTGAGATTTACCAACTTCCTGTAAACATCATCTACTTCTGTATATTTCTCAAAAGTTGGCTTATTTATAGAAAGATGTTTTATTTCATGCTTAATGGTCAAGTCAAAATCTAATGTTTCCAATGCTTGCTTCCCTGTAATGTCCCTTTTTGTGCCTGCAAAACTTGATTTATCAGTTGCTTTGCGATAAAGTTTATTGAGGAAATCTTCCAAACTAATAAGCCTATCATTTCGAGCCACTAATCCTGGCAATCCTCTTTGATGAAGTAAATTAAGGTTAAAGTGAAATATTTGAACATAGGTCCTTAATACTTGACATTTTGTTTCAAGTTGTGTCATCAAGTTCTTGCTTTGGAGAACCTTTTTGATCTCCAAAATGTTTTTTGTTCTATCTAAAATGTGTATCCACTCCAACTCTATCCTGCTTTTTGAATTAAGAACTCTGATCATATTAGTAGCTTCACTAGGTTTATCTTTAAGCAATTATTTCCCTTCATTAATGGCTACTTGATATTTGTTGATGAGTTCCTCCTTCTCAAAAACGATCTGAATTGATGGCCATATTCTAGTTATGGCTTGAATAATGTTTGACCAAATGCTTTCCTTGGCTTGGGCCAAGGTCTGTGCCATTAGTGACTGACTTTGAAATTCTCCGATCCTTCTATTCAACCTACATGTTTTCTGTGTTTCCTCAACATAAAAACTGTCATTTCTTTTGGTGCTTCCAAACTCTGAAATTTATTATGGAGCCTCTCATTCTCTCGCATTTTATGAATGAGTTCTTGTGAGATTTTATTCAAATCCTCTGTTGTTGATGTATATTCCCATGTGGTTGATGAAGATGTTATATGAATAGTTGTGATGGGGGCTACAAATAATTGAGTAAATTTATCCTTTTCTTTAAGAAAATTCTCAATTTGTTCCTCCATGGATTTAATCTGTACGTTTTACTCAGTTATTAGTCTAAGAATTTCTTCCTTATGTTGTTCAATCTCTACTATTTCCTTAGTCTAGGGGTCCTTTGTAGAAGGCATGTTCAACTGTTTTCTTAATGTTGCAATATCTTTGTTCTTTCTTTTGATTATACCTTCTGCTGCTTTTACATTAGTAGAGTCATATCCTATTTTAATGACTAAGTCCTCCAATGACTTAACCCTATTATCCTTGGCCAGAGATGATATTCTCTCAATTTTCAATTGAGACTGGACATTTGATACAACAATTTTATGCTTAGACAATGCCATATCAGTGTTGGTCATGGTTGAGAACAACATCTCACTAGATTGCCTATGCATGTCCATTTGCTCAATTAGATGAATTTTATTTCTATCAAATGAGAATATAGTTTTCTTATAATCAGCAGAACCCTTGGGAAAAGGTACTTGAGCCTGTACAAAGGCCATCTGCATTCTTCCCTTCTCACTGTCAAACATTTTAAATAACCTATGTTGTGAAGTGGAATTTTGCTTCTAGAACTGCGCATACACATTAGATTTTAAATGTTCATTCTTTTGCTTGCCCTCAAGAAAGTTAGTGAAAACATTTGACTCCTCTATTTCACCTGGACCAATAACGTGAGTAATTTCTAGCAAATTTTTTCAAGTGGAAGAGGAAGAAGGAGAAGTAATTATATGCTTCCTGGTGCCTATAGACACGTATGAATCATCAAAATTGATGACAATGGGCTCCTTTTGACCTTCAGTTGCAGTAGTAGTAGTGGACTTTGATTCAATCCTTGGTTTCTTCTAGTAGTGGATGAACTTATGTTCTTCCATTGTTGATGACGATGATCCTTCACTAAGCCTTTGGTTTAGCTTAGATTGAGAAACTAGAGTGTGATGAGTAGGAGGCAAGACTTGTTACTCTTCTTCTTGAAGAGTATTCTCTTCCCAGTGTTCCTGATTTCTAAATTTCTCAGTTTCATGCCTAGGTGTGTGATTATAAGGAGTAGTCTTAAGCTCCATCCATAAATCTGAAATAATATTGAATGGATCATAGGACTAAGTGAAGCTAGGTTGAAAACCCATCTTTTAGAGTATGGCATCTGGCTCTGAGCCAGCTGATCCAGTGTTGCAAATGAAAGACCCAACCTGTGCTTTAAGCTTAAACTGTGATTTTCTCTTGCCTAAGATGAAATGTAGCTCATCCATATTCATCATTTGCCTAATATATTCCAAGATAAAATTCACATTGGAACATACTTTGGAAACTTGTATGCAGATAACACACACCCATATACTCTGATCTCTATGCAGTTCTGGTAGAGATAACAATCTCCTATTTTGACTTGATCACTAAGGGGAAAGATCCTCTTGATTTTGGGACTAATTCTTGGTTCACTTTGACTGTTGAAAAGTTGTGCTATTGGGTGAATGAAAGAGTGTATGAAATCTACAAATTTGAACTCAGTTGAGTTCCACCCGATCAATGAGGTCCAATGAATAACTGATTGATCTTCTTGCTACTCATCATGCTTGTGTAAAAAAATGGGTAATTTGTCTCCCTGCTAAAAAATAAACATGTGAAATAAGATAGAAGAGTATTTGAATACTCCTTTAGTTGTAATATTCATAAGCTACTCATGCATAGCATCAACCAAAAATTGACTATAATTATACATGAAGGTAGGCTTGTTTTCCTTTGAAAATGTAGAAAAATATCCTAAGATAGCCTCATCTACACATTGATCTCATGGGTAACCTAACACACAGGAAATGAGGGAAATAATTTCCTTGGCTCTCTTGGAAGCATGGATGCTGAGTAAGGAGGATTTTTCTTGGGAAGCTCATCATTTTTAGGGAGAAAAATCTCAAATATATGAGCTCTCTAAGGGAATCTAAGTTTATGATATAGGTCAATCAGAGTTGTAGTGGGGAAAAATCTAAGGGAACCACTTCTTTATGGCTTTAGCGGGGATGGTTATCACAATATCACCATTCTGAGCCACTACTATTCTTTGCAAGGGATTATACTTAGATTGGGACCAAATAACCAAATCAGGGAAAGAATGAGCTTGGGGAAACATGTACAAAGGAAGGTATGATTCCCATAGGTTTATTTCATCCTCTAAATTAGGGTATGTTTGTCTAAGCCAGTTGTGAAATTCAAGCATGTCAAATTCACAATGAATATCTATGATTTTGAAGTATTGGTCAGTTAATAGGATATGGTCTAGGTTAAGAGAATCAAAATTTTGTGGGTTTTCATGTGTTGAAGAAGAACCAACCGAAGTTTTTTCCTTCTTCCTAGGAGCCATAAAATGTGACAAAAATGGTAATATGATAAAACAACAGAGATAGCTTGAGCGATGATTCAAGTTGGATAGTTGGCTCAATAGAAAATGTGCAAGAAAATTGAATAATTTAGAAGTAGCAGAATAGTAAGAAAAGTAGTTGTAACAGGGATAATGAGTATTTATAGGAAAATTTAAGCTACCGTTACAGTAGAAGTTATTAATAATTGGCTAATGAGCAAATTAATGACTTAATGGGAAAGGATTGTAGCAACAGATAAGTATTTATAGTGGAATAGTTAAAACATTTATTTGGCAATGGAATAGACATTTATTTGACAATGGGTAGCAGGAATGGTTATCGGAAATGATTATGAAAATAGTGGTGGACACATGAGACAACAAATTGGATGAAGGTGGTGTCGAAGGATCAGATGTCGAGGTGGTACCGGAAGAGGAGGGACTCGAAATAGCAAACCTCATTGGGGGTAGTAGTGGTAAGTAGTTTAGAGCAAGGGGGGCAAGGGTGGTGCAAAACTTTGAGAGGGAAACATGTAGGCAAGGGGGCCTGTATGGGCGGAAACTATTTTGCTTACCACTGCTCACCATTAACGCATTTCGTAACTAGGGGGTGTGAAGCGTTTCTCCACTGTTGATCTAGGTGAGAAATGATTGAACCGTTGATTTGAGTTCGTCCATTAACACTTTCTGATAAACATTTTTGTTGTATATGAGATTGATTAAAAGGATTTACATATAACCCTTTTCAATAATTAATCACCACTTAAGTGGGGTAATTGACAATAATAAGAACTAATACAATCACTGATCAACTAATCAACCATTCTAAACCTAATCTATATGTTTTTAGGCCACTTTTTAAGCATACTAGGCCTTTTATTTGTCCTAATCTAACATAATTTATAGTTTTCAACCAAGACTAAACTATTTGGTTGAATTTATTCTCTAGACTAGAACAAAAATTTAAACGATCTGATCAATATTAAATAGTTTGATTCAGATTAAAAGAAAAGGTTGTGGCATAAAAACAAACTGCACACAGGCCTTTATTATTACAACTGGAATTTTTCATGAAGTGCTACTTTAAACAAGCACACTTATTCAAATATTTTTTACTTTATTTTGATGGGGTTCTATTTCATCTCTTTTTATTTTTCTTGTTTTTCATATTTCATTTTTTTCTTTATTTTTTTATACCCCCTTTATAAAATAACAACAAACTTATCAAAAATAAAGTATGTTACAACATCGGATCCAAATGGGGACTGCTTCCTCCCGCAGTAGGTAGAGAAATTGTAGATCAATGTTCCTTCTCCTTGGACTAATGGCACCTTTTGTAGAAACAAATACACATTGCATGTAAAATAAAATTCTCTGCTACAATACAATGTTGAATGAATGGAAACCTCTCAATACTAAATATAGTGATTCAGGTACTTCCCATTGACAGGAAATGAGGAATATAGTGTTATTACCATTGACTTCTGCAATGCTAAAAGTTCCCAACCAAAGGTTTTCAAACTTGCCATGTTTTCCTTTGTTTTCTCTCATAGCATCCCATCTTATTACCAAATCACCTTGCCTAAAATCTCTTTTCCTACGTTTCCTATCAAATAAACTTTTCATTTTACTCTGATATTTCTCGAGCTTGTACTGTAATTCATCTCCATCTTCATACAATTCTATGATCTGATTTATTCTTTGAGAGAAGTCATTAGCTTCTTAATTTGAATCTTGAAAAAACTTTAAAATAGGAAAAGCTAGATGTGTGGGTATTATTGCTTCTTTTTCATAAACAAGATGAAATGAGGATTTGTGTGTTGATCTTTTGGGTGAAATCATGTTGGCACAAAGAGAAAAAATAAGATGGCTATCCCAACTCCTTTTATGATCCTCTAATATTTTTCTTATTACATTAACCAAACTTTTATTTGAGGACTCTACCAATCCATTTCCCTGTGGATAATATGGTGTAGAATGATGCAACAAGATCTGATATTTCTCATATAAATCAATCATTTTATTACTTTTGAATGCTTATGCATTATGTGTCACTATTTACTGAGGGGTTCCAAATATAGACAATATATATTCTTCAATGAACTTGATCACAACAATATTAGTTGCATTTATGACATAATCGCTTCTACCCACTTGGTAAAGTAGGCTATAGTAGTCAATATCCATTTGTGTTGATTGCTTGATGGAGGATGAGTTTGACCATTGAAATCCAATCCCCATTGGCAGAATGGTGCTTTGACTAAGACTGGAACCAATGCAAGAGTTTCTAATCTCTACCTTCCAACAAACATTTGGCACTGTATACAACTCCTAACCTTTGCTCCTACCTGTGCAAAAAGAGTAGGCCAATAAAACCCCGCCCTTAGGATCTTGTATGTTGTGGCCCTCCAAGCATAATGGAATCCACAAATTCTTGCACGAAATTCATCAATGATCCCTTTTGTTTCATTACTTTTAGGAAAAGTAGAAGGATATTAAGAGAATCCCTCTAGTACAAATTTGCATTATCAAAAATAAAGTATGTTACAACATCGGATCCAAATGGGGACTGCTTCCTCCCGCAGTAGGTAGAGAAATTGTAGATCAATGTTCCTTCTCCTTGGACTAATGGCACCTTTTGTAGAAACAAATACACATTGCATGTAAAATAAAATTCTCTGCTACAATACAATGTTGAATGAATGGAAACCTCTCAATACTAAATATAGTGATTCAGGTACTTACCATTGACAGGAAATGAGGAATATAGTGTTATTACCATTGACTTCTGCAATGCTAAAAGTTCCCAACCAAAGGTTTTCAAACTTGCCATGTTTTCCTTTGTTTTCTCTCATAGCATCCCATCTTAGTACCAAATCACCTTGCCTAAAATCTCTTTTCCTACGTTTCCTATCAAATAAACTTTTCAATTTACTCTGATATTTCTCGAGCTTGTACTGTAATTCATCTCCATCTTCATACAATTCTATGATCTAATTTATTCTTTGAGAGAAGTCATTAGCTTCTTAATTTGAATCTTGAAAAAACTTTAAAATAGGAAAAGCTAGATGTGTGGGTAATATTGCTTCTTTTTCATAAACAAGATGAAATGAGGATTTTTGTGTTGATCTTTTGGGTGAAATCATGTTGGCACAAAGAGAAAAAATAAGATGGCTATCCCAACTCCTTTTATGATCCTCTAATATTTTTCTTATTACATTAACCAAACTTTTATTTGAGGACTCTACCAATCCATTTCCCTGTGGATAATATGGTGTAGAATGATGCAACAAGATCTGATATTTCTCATATAAATCAATCATTTTATTACTTTTGAATGCTTATGCATTATGTGTCACTATTTGCTGAGGGGTTCCAAATATAGACAATATATATTCTTCAATGAACTTGATCACAACAATATTAGTTGCATTTATGACATAATCGCTTCTACCCACTTGGTAAAGTAGTCTATAGTAGTCAATATCCATTTGTGTTGATTGCTTGATGGAGGATGAGTTTGACCAATGAAATCCAATCCCCATTGGCAGAATGGTGCTTTGACTAAGACTGGAACCAATGCAAGAGTTTCTAATCTCTACTTTCCAACAAACATTTGGCACTGTACATAACTCCTAACCTTTGCTCCTACCTGTGAAAAAAGAGTAGGCCAATAAAACCCCGCCCTTAGGATCTTGTATGTTGTGGCCCTCCAAGCATAATGGAATCCACAAATTCTTGCACGAAATTCATCAATGATCCCTTTTGTTTCATTATTTTTAGGAAAAGTAGAAGGATATTAAGAGAATCCCTCTAGTACAAATTTGCATTGACAATACAATACTTAACATGTTTCAATTTTAGTGTTTTACATTGATTTTTGCTAAATTCAGTTGGACATTCAAATTCTCCAAGAAAGTTCACATTGTCAAAGTTCCAATCTGATAACAAAATTTTTTCATCAATATGAATCAAAATTGTCTCATATGAAGCAGAAGGTTATTATGGATTCTCCTGTGTGGGGATTTTAGAAGTTTTTTGTGGATTCTTCTCAGTTGGGCTCTCAGAAGGTTTTTGTAGATTCTTCTCAGTTGGGTTCTCAGACGGTTCTTGTGGGTTCTCTTATGTAAGGTTTGTAGAAGGTTCTTCTGTATTCTTTTGAGCTAGGATGTCAAAAACAAAATTTATTCCTAATATCTTGGATTTGGATTCAGAAAGGAGCTTGGTGAGGCCTTGACCTTTTATCAGTTTGGTAGTCTTGATGATGCGATCATACTCTAAAATTTTAGTTATCTATCTCCCTCTCCTTCCATCAGTGTTAGGCTGAGTTAGAATAGTTTTGACAACACTATTAGGCACATAGGAAATGATGGAAGAGTGGATGAGATAGACTCTGAAGGCTTTCAAAGCTTGAACTAAAGAGTAGGCTTGTTTTTCAATGAAGTCATACTTTAGCTCAACATCTCTCATAACCTTGCTAAAAAAGGCAATGGATTGGTCATCTCCATATTTGTTCATTTGCAAAAGAACAAAAACTAATGCAGTTTTTGAGAATATTTTTTTGGGAAAAGCACATCATAATTCATTTGTCAACGCATTTCGAATGAACAAGTGTGGTTCATCGTTACGACAAATTTAAGAACTAGACCGTGGTGTAGGATAAATAGAGAGAGAAGATCATCCAACGACTATATTTGACCACGAATGGTTACATTTGACTAGGAAATGACTACATTAGACTGGGTAACCAAACGAGACCAAGAGAAATACAATTAGTTATTTAATTAATTAGTGTGTTTTATTATATTAATTTCTTTTTGATTAAATGGAATTTTCTGTATACAACTAAGTTAAGAGTAAAGTAAGTACTAACTAATCAACTTTTCTTATTTAAATTTTCAAAAAAATATTTTGGAAGACTTATGTTAATATTATTGTGTGAAATAATAAGAATAAAAAATAAATGAGTAATGACGTAATTAGTTAATTAGCTATTTGACTTAATTCTTAGTTTAGTAAAAAATTTAGCTATATTAGTTATGTAGCAATTTTTTATTAGGATATAAATAAAAGTCAAAGAAGAATTATGGAAAATTAATTATTATCAATTAGTTAGTTAAATCAATTTATAATTTTACTTATTTTACTCAACTAAGTACTCACTGATAAACATTTTCTTATTTAAACTTTCAAAAACATCTTTTTTGAAAAAGATTTATATTAATATTATTGTATGAAATAATAATAAAGAAATAATAATTGATTAATAACCTAATTTGTTAGTTAGTTTTTGACTTAATCTTAGTTTAGTAAAATTTAACTATATTAGTTATGTAGCAATTTATTTTATTTTATTTTAATTTATTTATTTATTTTATTTATTTATTTTATTTTTTTTTTTTTTTTTTTTTTCAGGATATAAATAAAGTAAAAAAATAGTTATGGAAAAAAATAATCATTTTCAATTAGTTAGTTAAAATTGATTATAATTTTATTTATTTTACTCAAGGTATAACATGTTTAATAGGTTTATCTTATTATAATCTTATTTATTTACAATTAGGACAAAAAGATTATTATTATATTATGTTAAAAATAATTTTTAAAACCAAAAAACAACTAATTCTTAATTTTAAGTTAGAAAATTTAAGATTAAAATGAATAAATAAATTACAGAATAAAAATCAAAGAGAAGAAATAGAAAAACCAACCAGAGGACGAGGGCGAAAGGACCAGAGGTAATCATAATAAAAGGACAAGATGAGGGGGTGGCTAGGATGAAACGACAGGGATCCAACAACTACTAATTTTCTAGCTATTGACATTGCTCAGGCTTTTTTCGATTTCTATCGCTTCCCTAAATTTCTGGTGATGAAAAGGCACAATCTTAGCAATAACATGGGCTTTCTCAACACATATATGATGCTTCGTCTATTCTGCCTGTTCTGCCAAGGCGAAAGACTGAGTCCTCCCGTGTCTTATGTTGGTTGTGTTCTCCCATGCCTTATGCGGTTTCAGAAGCAAAAGAAAAGACACTGAAAGGTTGGAAGTAATATGGACTGGCTAAGATGGGAGCTTCTACAATGGCCTTCTTAATTTGATTAAATGCATACCTATAAGGAAAATTCCATTCGATTTCATGATTCTTTTTCAGCATATCAATTATGTCCTTAAATTTTTATGCATAGTTAGGGATAAATCTTCTTAAAAAAATAATTTTGCTATGGAAAGCTTGAACTTTTTTCTTGTTCTTTGGTAGTATGAGTACCTGAATTGTTGAGACTCTTTTAGGATCAGTGACTAGTCCTTATTTTGAAATAATGTGGCCAAGAATTTATGTTTCTTGAAATGCAAACAAAAACTTCTTGGGATTAAGAGAAATTCCATTTTTTTTGCACCTATCAAAAACCTTTCTTGAATGCTTCAAATGCTTTTCATCATAGTTGGAAAAAACAGTTAAATCATCTCAATAGATAACAACAAATTTGTTGATCTTACCTACAAAGGCAAGATCCATAGAATGTTGAAATGCTACTCGAGCATTAGTTAACCCAAAAGGCATCTAATTATACATGAATGTGCCCCATGGAGTTGTAAATGCAGTTTTTTCTCTATCCCTTGGACTAACCATAATATGGTTATATATGGAGAAACCATCTAACATGTAAATTCTTCGGGCTCATGAAACTTTCTGAAGTAATTGATCCATCTTATGTAATGGATAATTTTCCTTCACAAAAGACTTATTCAAATTCCTAAAATCTACACATAATATAATTTCACTATTCGTTTTCCTCACTGGAACTAGATTGTCTACCCAATATGCATATCTTAATGGAAGGATTATTTTAGCATCAATGCAACTTCTTTAGTTCTTTTTCAATTATAGGAAGAAGCACAAGATCAATTCTCCTCAATTTTTGTTTGAAAGGTTTTTCTTCTGGTTTTAATGGAATTTTGTGATCAATAATAGATGTATCATAGGTTTTCAATTCCTAATAAGACCAGGAAAAACATATTTGAGGGATTTTAGGAGCGCTAAATATTTGTTTTTAGCTTCCATTGATAGGGATGTAGAAATTTTAATGTTTCTGATCTCTTCAAAACTTCCAATGTTATAAATTTCAATATTTTCATTAGGTGAATCAAAAAGTGTATTTTTGGGAACATTGTTATGATCAAAGAGCTTCTCAAGAGGGATTAACCCTTTTGGAATAAAATTGTTAGAGAGTTGGATAATGTTATGATCAGCAATTGTAGAATCAAATTGTGGTGTTTGATCTTCATTATCAATTTCAACATTATTGAGTGGTTCTTCCTCAACTTGCATGTTTGAAAATCCATCTATGACTTGCAAAAAGGATTTTAGTTACTCGTGATCGTCAAATTTTTTTTAGTACTTAAGATTGTCAGGAATAGATGGTCTATACTTGAGTTGAATTTGATACTAGACAAGCATCTTATCAGGGATTTTAAAGGAACTTGCAGAAACAACTAGGGCATCTACATGCATGTTTTGATCTCTAGGAATAACAGTAATATTGAATGATGAAAAGAAAGTTTTCAATTGAATCCAAAATTTCATTCCTATAAGATCTCAATCTTGGGTGCTTGGTTTGACATTGATTCCTAACTTGTCTGACAATAAATTCAAAATCACTGTATACACTTAAATTTTGTACCTTAAGACTTATTTCAAACTCCAATCCTCATAGACAATCTTCATACTCTACTACATTATTGGTTATATCAAATTCAAGTTTGTATGATTGGGTAATGTTTTCTTTATCTAGAGAAATTAATACAATTCCAGCTCCTGCTCCTTGCTTTGAGCATGAACCATCAAAGTACATTCTCCAAATATCCGTTTCAATGATTTTAGGTATATCAACAATATCTTTGATAATTAGTTGAGTATTTTGTGAATTATTTACAGATGGTTCAAAATACCCAAAGTCTTGATAAACATCATAAATAGGATGATTCCTAGCCTAATCATCTCTACAAGCAGTGTTCATAAATCTAACTTCTCTATACAGCCTGAGATGTTCACCCCCATAAACTGGCATTGTGGCATAACACATATCCATTTGTAGGCTCCCTCCTAGTTTAGCAGAACAAGATATTGAAAGAAACATGCCAAATTTTGGAGGAATCTTAGTGAATACTATGTCTAAAACCACGCTTTTGACAGAGATCAGAGCTAAGGTTACCACCAAATCTTTAATGAGTCCAAGACAAGGAACTTTCTTGGAGTCAAAAGTGTCAATATCATGATAAGTTCTAGTGACTTCTAATTGCAACTGATCCATGATCACTTTAGGCATTCAATTATGGGAAGACCCAAAATATAGCATATAGTTATATAGCAGGAAATCAAGAACCTTCAGTCACACAAAACAGTGATACCTTCTCATTTATCATGTCAAAACTAGGACTAGAAACCATTGAGGGTTTTTCGTCTTGCCGGATTATCACATCCCCTATAGCATCCACACTAGAATACTAAATCCATTCTGAAACTTGGTTCTTATACCGTAGGTTTTTTGACAGTTCAGCTAGGGGAATTGGTATTTTAACCCATTCTAGTTCTCTTTCGACATTAAAGGTTGTCAAAACAGTTTTATGAGTTTGAATTGTTTCACCTGTTTGATTTAAGGGTTGAATGATAGTTGTCTAGATTTTAGTAGATTTTATCTGAGGTTCATTTTGTATGGGATCCTTTGGAGATCTACCAGGCCATGCCCTAGGTCTAAGATCATATCTTCTATTTAATTCACCAATTAGGAATTCACAGAAGGCTTGGTATTTAGAAATTTGATTGTCTTCTTGATTTTGGGAAGACAGATTTGAAGGGTGATGAACAATAACGTTATGTACATATGTAGAATCAAAATTATTTATAGTAGAATTGAGGCTTCTGTGATCCATCATAGTTATAAGAAGAATTTCGGCGTAAATCGCATATAGAAGACAATTGTCGACGCGTTTCGAACCAACCAGTGTGGTTCATCGTCAGGACAAGTTGAAGAAACAGATCCAGTCCAACAAGTTAAATAGTTTGAGCAGAGACTCCAACGGCTAACAAGATAAATGGCTCGTTTGACTTGAGGCGCGGGTCAAATAATTAATATTATTATTATTATTAGAACTAAGATAAATTAGGTAAGAATAAGTAAATGGTTGGTTTCTATTTATAATAATTTATTTATTTATTCAAA
>APFE030408548.1:189898-227529 GCA_000404065.3 Pinus taeda
TAAATAAATAAAATAAATAAAAATAAACATAAACATAAAAATAAAAATAAAAATCAAACTCATAATAATTCAACAAAAAAAAAAGAAAGGAAAAGGAAGAAAGGAGGTAGGAGGAGGGGAAGAAACACTAAGATGAAAGGGCAGGGATCCAACATCTACTGATCTTCCAGCCGTCATCTCTGTTGAGACTGTTAGGCCTTCTTTCGATTTCAATAGCTTCCCTGAGTTTACGATGATGGAATTGAGCAACTCTAGCAACCACCTTGGCCTCCTCAATGCAGACCTAATGCTTGGTCTTATCCACATGCTCCGCTAATGCTGAAGACATGGTTCTCCCATGTCTCAGGTCAACTGCATGTTCGCTAATTCTCTGTTGGATGGAGCGTCCTGCTTCCTCGATATAGGGAGTCCCACAAGAACAAGGGATTAAATAAACACCCTTCATGTCCTTAGGGTTAACGGGATCTTTTATCGATCTGAGGGAATTACGAATGGTGCTGAGGGGCCTGAAGGTTGAGGGAATATCGAACCTCCTCAGGATCCGAGCAATATTGTCCGTGGTTCCTTGGACAGAGGGAAGGTGAACACCTTGTTTATGCTCCTTAGGCTCTTTCTTAATCAACGCATTTCTCGAGGCTTTAAGGAAAGCCTTCCACCCAAGGTGCCTACTATATCCATTCTCCACAAAGACATCAAGGAGATGGGATTTCTCCTTTTCCAAGCTCTCGTTATCCGAAATCCTAAGGGCACGAGTCGCGAGGGTGTTGAGAACACCCATCTTCTGAGCCGGGAAATGATGGGAATTGGCATGCAGATACTGCTCAGTATGTGTTTTCTTACGGAATACTGAGTGGGAGAGAGAGCCATCCTTATTCCTGGAAATCAGAATATCCAAGAAAGGGAGGCAACCATTCACCTCTTTTTCCATGGTGAACTTAATGGCAGAGGACTGACTGTTGAGGTGATCAAAGAAATGATCTAGTTCCTCTAGGCCATGGGACCAGATGACATTAGTGTCAGCCACATACCTCTTCCAAAGCTTGGGAATGAGACGAGCCGAGGCAAGAGCCTTGGCTTCGAAATCTTCCATAAAGAGATTCGCAACAATCAGGGAGAGGGGGGAACCCATGGCAACACCACAAGTCTGTTCAAAGAACTCACCCTCGAAACAGAGAATTAGTGAACATGCAGCTGACCTGAGACATGGGAGAACCAGGTCTTCAACATTAGCGGAGCATGTGGATAAGACCAAGCATCAGGTCTGCATTGAGGAGGCCAAGGTGGTTGTTAGAGTTGCTCAATTCCATCATCGTAAACTCAGGGAAGCTATTGAAATCGAAAGAAGGCCTAACAGTCTCAATAGAGATGATGGCTGGAAGATCAGTAGATGTTGGATCCCTGCCCTTTCATCTTAGTGTTTCTTCCCCTCCTCACGCCTCCTTTCTTCCTTTTCCTTTTTTTTTTTTGTTGAATTATTATAGTTTGATTTTTATTTTTATTATTTATTTATTTATTTTTATTTTTTAATTGGACCTATTATATATTAATATACGTATATAATATAAGTATTTTAAATAATATGTAAAGTATTATTAAATAATTTAATCTAACTTTATTAGAATTAATTTATGTTATTATATATATTAAACAATAGTAAAATAATGATTATTTATAATTAAACTAAGCATTTCTTATTTTTAATTTTTATATATAAGAATAGCAAATTAAATATTAACAAAGAAATGGTAAATAGTAATAAATAATTAACTTTTTAACCCATTCTTGATTATTTGGATTTTTTTTATTTAATCCTATTATATATATATATACTATATATAATATATATATATATATATATATATATAATTATATAATATTTTTAATTATTTAATTTGAATAAATAAATAAATTATTATAAATAGAAACCAACCATTTACTTATTCTTACCTAATTTATCTTAGTTCTAAAAATAATAATAATATTAATTATTTGACGTGGGCCTCAAGTCAAACGAGCCGTTTATCTTGTTAGCCGTTGGAGTCTCTGCTCAAACTATTTAACTTGTTGGACTGGATCTGTTTCTTTAACTTGTTGGACTGGATCTGTTTCTTCAACTTGTCCTGACGATGAACCACACTGGTTGGTTCGAAACGCGTCGACAATTGTCTTCTATATGTGATTTACGCTGAAATTCTTCTTATAAAAAAATTATTTATGTGTTCAGAAATTAGAGGTCCAATATTATCTGGTTGTTAGTCATCAATCATCAGAGGAGATTGGATCTGTTGATCAGTGTTAGGGCTCTGTAAAATTTGAGTTTGGGGGGCTCTTTTAAACCGATTCTATGGTTTGATAGCAGTTTGTTGCATGGTTCTAGGCTGAGTTTAAATCTTATAAATTGTATTAGATAAGTTTCTAAGTAAAGATGCTATCTCATCTATTTTCTTATCATCATTTTTGGAATTTGAGGAGGATCCTTCCTCTTTACACTTAAATTTTCTTCCAGCCTTTTCAGCTTTAGCTTTGAGTTTAGATGAAGCTGATCTATTAACCTCAACTTCAATGGCATTATTTTTCATGTCTTGAAGGGTAGGAGATATTATTTCCCTCATCATGACTACAAAGTAATCATCAAAGGCTGCAACAGGAGGTTTACAATCAAGGGGCAGTTTGTGGTAGATTTTATTTAATCTTTTAGTGAAATATTCCACAGCTTCTCCATGGTTCCTTTTAATTTCTTCAAACTCAATCAAGAAGTAAACTGCATCTCTTTTTACACCCCACTTATTCTTGAATACATTATTTAAATAATTCCAGGAATGAATTGAAAGAACCCTCGATTGCCTGAACCATATGCTAACATTTCCCTCTAAATACTAAACAAATAGACACATATAAACATCCTCATGCTCTATATTCATATTATCTGCAAAATCTAAAAATGCAGCTAGATGATCTTCGACAATCAAACTAGATTCACCATTATACATGTGCATCCTTTTCAAATACCCATCAGGAAAATTGTTTAACTGGTTGGGAAGATGTAAGGTGGCATATCTAGTTCAAACTATAGGTTGAAATGCCATATCTATAGATGAAGAAGAAGATGATTCAGTAGAAGAGGCAGGAGATGATGTAGTGGAGGATGATGAACGAAGTGGTGAAGCAGTGGGTGAAGATGGAGGTGTAAAAGTTGGAGGAGGAGAATTGGAAAGTGGAGGAGATCTAAAAATTTTCAGAGGTGTTTTTATTACTAACTTCTAAATCATTGTTTCAACCTGATATTTACTTCCAAACAATGGGTTTGAATATACAGAGAAGGTTTCTTCAGGTTGGGAAGAAGTGGATGGGAATATATAATGAGTTGGGGAGATAAAATTAGTTGGTTTTAGCTCCGGTAAATGTACATCTAGTTTTTCCTCTGAATTGGGAGAATCTGGAAATATTTTAGGAAGTTTGTAAAGGTTGGTCTAAGAGAGATGACTCAAGATCAACTCCTTTAGATAATAGCTTGAAAACCCTAGGTGCTAGATCAGCCAAATCTAATTGGGATGGAACAAAGGTGAAGGGACCATAAGCTAGAATATCTTAAGGTTTTAATGGTACAGAAGAAGCAGAAGCTTCAAGTATCCTTCTAAACGAGGCCTCTCTCACCAGTCTATCAGGATCAGATAAAGGAGATATAATTTGAAAGTCAGAGTGAGATTTGATATGTTTTGAAGGAGCCAACATGGTCAAGTGAAGTTGCCAGGTGAATGATTTTGAACCTACAATTTCTTCACTCAACTTAAAGAAAAAAATTAACCATTGTCCCAAGGAAATTAGCTCAATTTTCACTCCCCACCAGTGACGCCGATCTGATTAGTCCTTTGTGATGACTCTAGGTCAGTTAGTCATGCCAAAGCATCTAAAATATTTTGTTGGTTTTAAATTTTATGGATGAACAATGATATCAAATATTTAAAACATGTGCTTAAGCCCTAACAATTACTGAACTAGATGAAACGACTTCTATTTGTTTAGCTATAGTTAATTGATTTAATGTGAGTGAATAGAAGAATATGTGATGGTATAACTTGCTAAATATTCAAAAAAAATATTTGATTGGTTATAAGAAAAAAATACAATAAAACAATGTTTCATGTAGAAAAACAAATATTCAAATGAATGAAGATTTCCGTGACAATTAATTGATATAGCAGAGTTTATAATAAAAAATAGTTTTATTAGCTAGCCCCTACTTATTGCTAATAACTTCATAGGGGATTTAAGACTGAATGATACTCAATATGATCTTACCCTGTTCTCTATTGGAAAATACTGAGAGTTTAGGGGGTGGGGGTGAATCAGTATTCCTTAGCAATTAGCGCTTTTAAATATTTTCAGAGCATTAGTTAATGTTCAATTATCATTAATATTTAAGCAGTAACAACAGTGAATAAAAGAACATAGGAGGCACACAAATTTTAGGTGGACAACCCCCTCCAAGTAAAAAACCACCGAACGCTTTTCTAATAATTCTTTAATCTTCAACTCCAATTGAAAAGAAAGCTCCAATTTCCTAGAATCTAGAAAAACATTCTTCTCCAGCTCCCACTCAATGGAAGCTCCAATGCCCATGATTCTTCAATAGTCAACTAAGTGGATGCCCCAACACTTAATGAGCTACAACTCACCCTAAAACCACGCTACCAACCTGAAGTTTTCACAGGCTTGAACCTGTTGGTGACTTCATGCACCAACCTAGCACCACTCTACCACCCTATAGAAGGATAAAAGAAGAATGGACTCTCATACAAGGGAAAATGGTCCACTTTACTATAATATAGAATGACGTAGAAGAAGAAGACATAATAGACCACAACCACAACTATGACACAACCACCTAATGATGATCCTAGACCTCCCTACATTACCTCTTCAACTCTTGGTAGATAGACACCTGTACAAAATTTACAAATATGCTTTCACAATGACTCTGTACAATGATACTTTTACAATGTCTGTATGCAGTGCTACCCACTTGAAGACTTCATGTGGTAAGCTTCTTGATGATGTTCTGCACCATGATTGCTGCTCTTGTCATCCTACCCTTTCTCATTATTTAGAACATTAGATTATGCATTGATTATTCTCTTGATGAATATATAATACCTGCAAAAATTCTTCAAGGAAATACCCATGACATGATAATAGCAAAACTTATCTCATCCTGTAGAGCATATGTTAGTGCTAAACAAAAACAAAAAATTAGAATACAAAGAACCTAATGCAATTAAGGGATGAACATGCATATAAAAAAGATACTTACCTGTAGCTTACCTCTGCTACATCATTTTTCTACACCTTGCTCTTTGCTACCCTAGAAACTCTGGTCCTTTGCACCGCTTGACAACACTTGATCTAGTTTTTCTTGCCTTCTAGGAGCATGATATTTAATCTGATGTATCGTTACGATTTAAAATCCCCAACATGTGATCTTCGGTCTTGTAGAATACCTCTAAGTCTTGTTTCCAATTCCATAGGAATAACTTGATTGAGACTCTTCAAGACAAAGTTATGTCCATTCTCTCACAATGACCGAATTATGGACTATTTCAATAGAGGAAACTTGTACGACGTGCCACATGTCATTGTTTCCTCCTTCAGCTCTGAAATTTATACCCAAAAAACTAAATTCCATGCACTATGCACCACTTTTTATAGAATTCAAATCTTCTTCTCAGAGAGAGAGAGAGTTGTGATGATTTCCCCAAGGTCACTTCTTTGAGATGAAATTCAGTAGCCTGCAAAAACCCTAACTTCCACAAATCATATCTCTGAAAATATACTAAACCAAGATCCAAAATTGTTTCACAACGCTCATCAGGATTTTGAATCAAATGGGTGTTAATTTCAGAATCTAAGACTTCGCAGAAATGGTGTTATAGCGAAAATGTCACAATCACTTCATTTAGAGGATATATGAGATTTCTTTTTATAGATTTGAGAGGGGCTTTTCTGAGAGAATGTTGGAAGGATTTTAGGAGCTTAAAAATTTATTTATTAATGACTATTCAATGACCAAAACCAATTATGAGTGCCATGCCACAACCCCATAGGGTTTTAGCCCACCAACTGGGGTTACTAACTTCAAACATCAATATCCATAAAACCATGAAGAATTACTTGGTGTGCCATAGATGAACGGAAACATCTCGATGAATAGAATCTATCTAGAAGATCCTTGACTAAAAATAGAGTAAGTTTTCAAGAAAAAATTCCATTGAAATATCAGGGTAGCCCCTAGTGATACTTGGGTTAACATCAATGACAACCTTAGATCATTTTTAGATAAAAAATCTCCCCCTTTGGCATTGATGGCAACACAAGTACTCCCCCTGTGATGAGGGCACCTCTTCTCACTGTCTTATCTACGCCTTTGACATCAATGGAAAAGGGTTTCTTCTCCTGACTCACAACCATTCTGCGAACCTGTACACACTTCCACTACCTATTTATTTTACAAATAAGGAAAATCTAATGAGAACTTGGGAGAATCCCAAGCTTTAGTGAAGATATTCAAATGCTTCATAACGTAAAGTTTTAGTGAGGACATTAGTTATTTGTTCTTTTGTACCAACATATTGAAGTTTGATATTCTTTTCAGCAACTTGTTCTCTAAGAAAATGATATTTTATCGGAATGTGTTTTTTTTTAACACATGACAGGATACTTGGAGATGTTGATGGCTCTCATGTTATCACAGAACATGGGAATAGGCTCACTGAATTGTACTTGAAGATCATGCAAAGTTTTCTCCATCGAAAGGGCTTGAGTACAACAAGTTGTCACTACAATGTATTATGCTTCCACTGTAAATAACGAGATTGAGGTTTGGTTTTTTCTCAACCATGATACGAGACAACCACCTAGATAGAATGTTGCTCCACTAGTACTCTTACAATCATCAATGTTTCTACCAAATATGCATCTGTAAAGGCTTGAATAATGAGATTGTTTCCCTTGGGATACCACAAGCCATATTCTTTTGTGCCCCTTAGATATCGAAGAATTATTTTGACGACAATAATATGTGATTCTTTTGGTGCTTCTTGGAATTTTTCTACTTGTCCAACTGCTTGCAAAACATCTGGTCGAGAGGCTATTACATATAGATGACTACCAATCATAGATTTTTCCAACCTCTGATCCACATCCTTAGATGAGTTGTCTATGCTCAATTTTCAACCTGTTACCATCGGAGTAAGGACGGGTTTGCAATCTTCCATTTTGAATTTCATGAGGATTTCCTTGATGTACTTGGCTTGACATATAACTATTCCTTTCTCCTGCTGATATATTTGAAGCCCTAAGAAGTATGTCAACTCACCAAGTGAAGACATCTCGAACTCACTTTGCATCTTTGTATCAAAGTTTTTAGTTAGTTTTTCATCATTGCTACCAAAGATTATACTATCCACATATACCTCAACGATTGTTAAATTATCATTATCTATTTTACATAAAGATTCCTATCATCAATATCATTCTTGAACCCTTGTTGATGTACATATCAGTCAAGTGGAGAATACCATGCTCTTGGAGGCTTCTTGAGACGATACAAAGCCTTCTTTAACCTACAAACATAGTCTTCTTTTTCTAATAGTAGAAAACCTTTAAGTTGTTCGATGTAAACTTCATCTTCTAATTCTCCATTTAGAAATGCTGACTTAACATCCATTTGCTAGACTTTTATTTTTCTTGAACATGCATAGGCGAGAAACATCTTAATGGCTTCCATTCTAGCAACTGGTGCAAATGTTTCATTGAAATTAATTCCTTCCACTTGTGCATAGCCTTTGCAAACCAATCTTGCCTTGTTTCTGGTAACCTGTCCATCTTCATTTAATTTGCTCCTGAACACCCATTTAGTCCCAATGATATTTTTATCTTTTCGTTGTGGAACTAATTCCCAAGTGTTATTCTTCTTGATTTGATCCAATTCTTGATTCATATTTGCTACCCAATGTTCATTCTAGCTAGCTTCCTCAAAACTACTAGGCTCAAAGATTTCTAGAAAAGCAATGTGAGCTTGTTGTGATGAACGAAGTTGTCGACCTTTACTTGTCCCAATTCCTTAATTTATGCCACCAATGATTTCATTTGATGGATGGTTCTTTTAAATCCATTATTTTGTTCTCTTTGGATGAGCTTCTTGTTGTTGTTCCTATATATCTTGTTGATCATTATTTACTTCTTCCTGGTTGATAGTTTCTTCTTGTTCTAGAATTTTATTTGTACCTTTTCAACCTCTGTCTCAAGTTTCAAAGATTATAGATCCTCATCATTATTTGTTAGAACACTATCTTCATCAAATGTAACATTTATGCTCTCCACTATACGTTTCCCTCTTAGATTATAGCATTTATAGGAATCTTTTTGCGTGAGTAACCAACAAAAATACCTTCATAAACATGCAATTCAAACTTACCAAAATTTTGATCTTCTCTTTTGATATAACATTTGTTTCTGAAGATTTTGAAATATTTTACATTAGCCAGTTTTCCTTTCCATAATTCCTATGGGATGTTATTGCAATTATTTCTAAGAAGACTTTTGTTGATAATGAAGACTGTCGTATCAATTGTTTGAACCCATAATTTCTCATCCAATTTTGAGTCATTCAACATTGTTCTACCCATTTCCTATATGATTTTGGTCTTTCTTTTAACAACTCCACTTTGATGAGGTGTTCATGCTATTGAAAATTGTCTTTTTATTCCATTTTCGTCATAGTGAAATAATTTGGAAGTGAATTATCCGTCATTATCTGATCTTAGACACTTTATCTTTGAATCATTTTCATTTTCGACCAACTCCTTGTAGATCTTAGAGCACTCAAATGCTTTAGATTTTTTCTTTAGGAAACTGACAGTTGTCATCCCGGTAAAGTCATCTATCATTAACATGAAATATAATTCTCCATCTAAGCCTTTTGTTCCCATAGGACACATAGATCAGTATGTATCAATTCCAATGTATGTGATGTAAATTGTTCATTTGATTTAAATCTACATTTTGTCTGCTTGTCGTGCCAACAAGCCTCACATAGTGTGTTGGAAGATTTTGAGATTTCGAAATTTCTCATACTCCTTCCTTTTTGCTTATCCTGACAAGATTGTTAAATTTTATGTGAACCATTCATTTGTGCCATAACTAGCTTTCATCTTCTTTAGCTCATAGACATGCTTTAGTTGCTTCATCCAGAACATATATGTCGTTTGGAGCTCGACTTGTTGTAGCCACAATTTTACCATAGTTGCCTTTCCAGATTTCAAAATTTGTAGAGTTGAATAGCATTATGTGTCCTCGATCACAAATTTGTCCAACACTGAGTATATTATGATTCGTGTTTTCAACCAATAGAACATTCTTGGCTAGAGCCTCTTCACTTTTGAGATTGATGATACCTGATCCTATAACATTTGAAGATCTATCATTTCCAAAGGACATGGTTCCATCCTTCTTCTCTTTCATAGATACAAATTTATTTTTGTCTCCAGCCATATGCGTCGAGAAACCACTATCAACATACCACACATCTTTGTTGTTTTTAGCCTTGAGAGTGAGTGCACAATTATCAGTGTTCTTCTTCTTCCATGTTCGTTTGTTCTGTGGATTTGAAGATTCTTCTAGAGGATTTTTAAGTCTGCAGTCTATGGCTATGTGTCCAAAGTTTCAACATTTGTAATATTCAATATTACTTCTTAAATTTTCAAATCTACGATGTTTCATTGAGCCCTGGGAGGTTCATATTTGATAGATATCCTAGAATTGTATTGGTACGTAGGGTACGTGCAAAATTCTACAGCTTTATGAAAAAATTTTCCACATGAATAACAATAGCCATGAAAAATATGTCGGTACCTGGATGGAAATATTCATCGGGGAATTTCCTTCCAAGGTTGTTCTTGCGAATCTTGTTCAATGAAGTATACATGCCTGTGAGATCTCATAGGTTCATTCTATTTTGTTGTAGAAGGTCTGACTTCTTCTTCTTTGTAACCGAGCCCAGTTCTGTCATTGTAAGATCATTGACTGTTCATGACTTCTTCCAATGCCCTTGAGTTGTTGGCATATTTTTGGAATTTTTTTTCCTTTTTCACTTCCTTATGTAGCGAGGCTACTTCGACTTCTAATGCTTTCCTTTCTGAGTTGCTTTCTTCCAAGTTATTTTGAAGTGACTCTTCAATACATTTGTGTTCTTCAACTTCAATTTGGAGACCTTAAACTTGTTCTTCAAGAGTATTGGAAGGGATCTTCTCAGTGTTGAGCTCTTTTATAAGCTTGATTTCCTCTTTAGAAAATTCTTCTATGGTCAGCCCTTCTTCTTTGTTTTTTCATACCTCTTGTTTATTCTACTTGGCCATAAACAATACTCTCTCATTGGCTTCTTCCTCACTGCCGCTGTTTTCACTGGATGATCAATTATATTCTTTAG
Organism: Pinus taeda; assembly: GCA_000404065.3. Lineage (NCBI taxonomy): Eukaryota > Viridiplantae > Streptophyta > Pinopsida > Pinales > Pinaceae > Pinus > Pinus taeda. Next base: position 200,382 of record APFE030408548.1, read on the forward strand.
AGAGAATGTTCCTTTTGAATCATTTCTTCTTGCCTTGCTTGTTCAATTTCTTAAACCCTTTCTTTCCTTTTGCATTTCCATCACTTCTATTAGGAAATTTTGCTGTGAAATGCCCAACCTCACCACAATCAAAACATATCAATGGAAGTTTACCTTTGAGTTTTCCCTTACCAATTTTTAGTTTTCTCATAAAGTAAGCATATTCTCCATTTGAAAAACCTTCTTCATCATCTTCCTTTTGTTCGCAGTTGTAGGTGCATGTGTAGGTATTTTCCTTGAAGGTTGTCTGTCCTTATTTCTTTTCTTAGATGCAGTGAACACAGTTCCTGGATGCGAAGTATCCCCTTCTTCATCAAGTCTCATTTCATATGTTATTAGAACTCCATGTAATTACTCTTTGCTGAGTTTGTCTAGATTTTCACTATATTCTAAGACCGATACCTTTGGGTTGAATCTTCCTGGTAACGTTTTAAGAGTCTTTCATATAATAGTCTTCTCACCAACGAGCTCTTCCAATCCTTCAAGAGTGTTGGTTATTTCATCAACATGTTGGAAGTATGCATCAATGTTGTCATCTTCTTTCATTCTGAGTTTCTCAAAATTTTCTTTGTAGATTTGAAGCTTTGCTTCTTTCACATTTGAGTCACCTGCATATATATTCTCAAGCTTGTTCCATACATTTTTGGTGGTTTTAGAACCCAACACCTTATGATAAGAATATTCAAGAAGTCCACTGATAATAATATTCTTTGCTTTTGCATCATTTACCAAATTCTTCTTACCTTGTTCATCTGTGGTTGGTGTAAAACCATTTTGAATGGTGTCCCATACTTCATAACCTTGGTCCAAAACATAAACCTCAATTCTTCCTTTCTAGAGTGCATAATTATTTTCATTGAATAGAGGTACACCATTCTTGGTATGCTCCATAACCTCCCTCCAATTGTTAAACTGTTATTGAAGGAACCAAGCTCTAATACCAATTCTTAGAAAACACTGAGAGGGGGGGATGAATCAGTATTCCTTAGCAATTATCATTTTTAAATCTTTTCAGAGAATTAGTTAATCTGCAATTGTCATTACTGTTTATGCAATAACAACAATGAATAAAACAACATAGCAGGGACAAAAGTTTAGGTGGAAAATCCCCTCCAGGTCAAAACCCACTAAATTCTTTTCTAATAATTCTTTGATCTTCAATTCCAATTGAAAATAAAGCTCCAACTTCCTAGAATCTAGAAAAAAACTATTCTCCATCTCCCACTAAATGGACACTCCAATGCCCGCGATTCTTTAGTAGTCAACTGAACGGATGACCCAACACCCAATGAGCTATGACTCACCATAGCAGCACCATACCACCCTGAAGTTTTCACAAACTTGAACTTGTTGGTGACTTCATGCACCAACCTAGCACCAGCCTAGCACCCTATAGAATAATAGAAGAAGAATGGACTCCCATGCAAGGAAAAATGGTCCACTTTACAATGATATAGAATGAAGTAGAAGAAGAAGACACACTAGACCATACTCCCAAGTATGACACAACCACCTAATGATGATCCTAGACCTCCTGACACTACCTCTTCAACACTTGGTAGATAGACATTTGTACAAATTTTACAAATATGATTTTACAATGACTCTGTACAATGATACTTTTACAATGTCTGTATGCAATGCTTCCGACATGAAGACTTCATGTGGTAAACTTATTTTTGTTGTTCTACACCTTGAATTCTGCTTTTGTCATGCTAACCTTTCTCATTCTTTAGAAAATTAGATTATGCATTGAGTCTTCTCTTGATGAATATATAATACCTACAAAAAGTCTTCAAGGAAATACCGATGACATGATAATAGAGAAATTTACGTCATCTTGCAGAGCATATGTCAGTGCTAAACAAAAACAAAAAATTAGAATACAAAGAACCTAATCTAGTTAAGAGATGAAAATGTGTATACAGAAGATACTTACCTATAGCTTATTTCTGCTACATCATTTTGCTACACCTTACTCTTTGGTGCCCTAGAAAGTCTGGTCCTTTGCACCCCTTGACAATACTTGATCAAGCTTTTCTTGCCTTCTAGGAGCATGATATTTAATTTGATGTATCTTTGCAATTTTAGATCCCCAACATGTGATTTTCAATCCAGTAGAATCCCTTTGAGTCTTATTTCCAGTGCCATAGGTCTAACCCCATTTGGACTCTTCAAGACAAAGTTATGTCCAATATCTCACAATGACCTAATTATGGACTAGTTCAGTAGAGGGAACTTGTACGGTGTGCCACATGCCATTGTTTCTTCCTTTCACTCTGAAATTGATAAAAATAACTAAAGGTTGTTCACTATCCACCACCTTTTACAGAATTCCAATCCTCTTCTTGGAGAAAGAATTATGATGATTTTCCCAAGGTCACTCCTTTGAAATGAAATTCAATAGCCTGCCAAAACCATAACATCCACAGATCCTATCTCTAAAAATATAATGCAACAAGATATGAAATTTGATCATGACATTCATCAGGATTGCAAATCAAATGGGATTTAATTTCAGAATCTATGACTTCATAGAAATGAAGTTATAGTGAAAATTTCACAATCATTGCATTTAGAGGATATATGAGATTTCGTTTTATAGAGGTGAGAAGGGCTTCTATAGAGAATGTTGGAGGGTTTTTAGGAGCTTAAAAAATTACTAATTAATGACTATTCATTGACCAAAATAAATTATGAGTGCCATGCCACAACCTCATAGGGTTTTAGCCCACTAACTGGTGTTACTAACTTCTAACATGAATATCTCTCAAACCTTGAAGAATTACTTGGCATGCCATATATCAACGGAAACATCTCAATGAGTAGAATACATCTATGAGATCCTTGACTCAAAATAGAGTAAGTTTTCAAGTCAAAATTCCATTGCAAGATCAAGGTAGCCCCTGGTGCTACTTGGGTTGACATCAATGACAACATAAAATCATCTTTAGATATAGGGGAGTTTCTAATAAAAAACAGTCTTATAAGCTAGTCCCTAGTTATTGTTGATAACTTCACAGGAGATTTAAGACTAAATGATACTCAGTATGATCTTACCCAGTTCTATGAGTAGATAATTGAATATATTAAGCAATACATAATGAAATAAGCACATGTGAAAACTTACAAAAAGACAAAACTATAGTAGGAAAATTCAAAATCCTTTTATTAGCTTTGCAATTCTACAGCTCGGTTACAATTCCATTCTCAATGTTCATACCGGTTTGGCCCATAATAAATCAAATGAGGAGTTATTTATAAAAAACTAAATATCTTCTATAGATATTTCTTACAAAATCTTACAAAAATACTACAAAATAATAGGAAATTAAAAATTGCTAAGTGGTCACACTATCTTTTAGAAATTTGTTGATGAATAATCCCCAAAAAGTGTTTCCCAGCTGTCTATCAGTTAAAGATGAAAGTTACTCAATTACTTCACAAAAGTGATCCCATATTTCTTCACTTGGTATGGTAAGATTCACTAACTTCCTCTTGGGTTGTGTTATATTCTTTCCATGATTAGCTCACGTAGTTAACCGAGGGTTAGAAGGGGGGTCGAGCCACTTCTAGGGTGGAACCCTAGCAGACTGAAAGTTGTCTAAATCAAGAAACATGCACACGCACAGCCATTATGCTAGAAAAAACTATTTATAAGGTGAGAAGGACGTACCTCAGGTCCTACGTTCAGGTAGCTCCTCAAGGGTCCAAACCCTTCTTCACGTCCCTTTCGCTCCTTTGCCCTGCAAAACCAACAATTCCAAAGAATGCAACAATATATGGACAAAGATTTACATGAAAATCATCTTTATGTTATACAAGAAAGGAGTTAGTTATAAACCTTTAAACATCCATTCATACATGAAATTCAAACATGAACATCATTAACATAAAGAAAGAAGCATATTAGGAACAAGACGTGTTTCTTTATTAGACAAATATAATAGTACAAAAAAAGAGCAATATCACCTGAGCATCTTCTGCAGGCTCAAAGCTCAGCCTCATTCTGGATCTGTCCCGCCTCAAGCCTCTAGTAGATCACCATCCAATACTCACTCCAAGATGTCATAACTAAGGGATGAACATCAAATCATAAGGAAACAAGGGTTTCCTGTACAAATGGGGGAAGTGCAGAAGGCACAAGGGTCTTCAGACCTGATCAGGGGGAAATATCAGTATAATAACCTTTCTCTATATTCTCTCCTCCTTTAGGCCTTCCCTTTGGTGTCTTTTTATACCAATTCCAAATTAGTTTTTCAATTAGGAATTGGTTGGGAACAGTTGAGGCCACGGGCACTAATAGGTGATCAGCAGGTAAAACCCGCGATTTCCACCGGAAAATAAGGAGTTTTATATTTTTTTAAGTGTTTTAATACATATACGTGGGTTGGGTATATATGAACCCGCATATACACGTGTTTAACTCAGGGCAATGTCGCGTACAGGGAATAAAACACTGTTTTTTAGATTTTGGACCAAGTCTGGAAGGAGGGGTTGCCCTAGGCCATGAGTGCAGCATCACAAACCATAATAGTGAGATTTGGAGCTATAACAGAGTTTAACTCCCGATTTAACAAACTCTTGAACAAAATCCCTACCGATGACAAGCCAAGTGAACAAATTAGAAGCGAGTGGTACATTACAGCCTTACCCTCAAATATAGCCATTTTCGTAGATAGGGATAAAAAATCTACATTGGCTGAAAACATGAAAGAAGCCCTCGCTGTCGAAAAACGTGTAATCTCTTTGGAAAAGAAAGCTACTCTTGAGGAAAGAAAATCCAAAAAAGTGTCTTTCAAGGATGATTCAAAGAAGAAAATCACCAAAGATCCATACGATATGGAGGGCCTTCAAAAATTCCTCAAAATCATGTCAAATGAAATGGTTGAAATTAAGAAACAAGTAGCAAAGTCCTCAACAAAGAAACCTTACAGGAATTTTAAGAAACCTGAGTCCAAGCCTCCAAATGTGATATCCTATGCATATTCAGATCCTGAGGAAGAAGAAGAAGAAGAAACAATTACACCTTCTGATGAATTAGAAGAAGAGGAAGTCATTGAATGCCATGGAATGTGGGACTTCATATTGCCCAACTCCGATACCGAAGCCGAACAAGAAGCCTTTCCCGTGACTACCTGGAGAAAAAGTACTCCTAAACCGGTTCAGGCCAATTCAAAGAAAAGGAGTGCAGGTACCAATACTACAAAAGAAAAGGTACCCACAAGGAAGCCAGCTGCAACAGTACCTCAAAACCAAACGTCATCCTCCAATATACCTTCATCATCTAAGACGTTGGTAGTATCAGATTCAATGGACTATAATATTGTTGATGATATGAAAAAGACTAAGGCAAACATCACCATGTTCGAACTTAGCAAATTAAAACATCAACAGAAATTGCTTCTCAAAGAACTTAATGCAGTTCCTTCTTTGCCTCTTCCCAGTACTAAAGCTGCAAGTATTCAGGACAACCACCTTCTGGTATAATTGAGGCAACTGATACAATTCTAATTGGAGACAGATCGAATTTCCATACCCCTCATTTTCTCTTAACGTATGAAATCTACAATCGAAATCTACATAACTGCCTGATTGACTTTGGGGCATCATCCAATATAATGCCAACTTCAGTTTGTTCTAAACTAAACATAGAACCCCAGAAGTCCTCAATTCACATTATGCAGTTAGATAGAACTAAAGTCTAGGTTTTAGGGGAAATAAACTTTGTTACAATCAGGTTATCGGCTGATCCACGAGTGGTTCAGAGAATTGATATCTCAATCGCCGATATACATGAGTTCTATGGTTTAATCCTGAGCAGAGATTGGTCTGAAAAACTCCACGGGTATATTTCTACCGATTGGTCTCATATGTGGCTACCCTACAAAGGAAAGCCAAATCAAATAAAAATCAATAGGGAGAAACACATGACACATACTGTTACAGAGTTCGAACAAGAGAATCAACCAGTTGCATTTAACAACAACATTTTGGGAAACTATTCTTCTGAATCATTATTTGGAAATTATATTGCTCAGCCATCTCCTTTCTCGGTAAACAACTTCACATCACAAATCGAAAATTTTTCACAAACTGACAAATCTAGATGTGTTAATGTTGTTGAGAATTTTGTAAATAAAAATGTTGATAATTCTTTATTTTGGTCTTTATATTTTGACGGTTCAAAATCTAGTGAAGGATCAGGAGCAGGGTGTATTTTAGTTAGCCCTGAGGGAGAAAAAACCATGCTTTCTTGTAGATTAGAATTTGAATGCACGAATAATACAGTGAAGTATGAAGCCTTGATCCAAGGATTATACAAAGCTATCGGCTTGAAAGTTCAATATTTAAAAGTGTTCGGTGATTCAGAGATTGTGATAAAACAAGTTCGAAACACAATCCATTGTCTCTTTAATCACCTCAACACTATCAATCTTTAGTTCATGAACTTTTATATCATTTCTTAGCATTCAATATTTCACCTATCCCTAGATCCCAGAATGCAACAGCTGATCTGTTGGCTAATGTTGCTTCTAAACTCTTGCCTTCTGAAGATTTTAGTCTAGATAGATTTTCGGTAGAGTTGATCTTTAGGCCATCAGTCCCCGACAATATCACCAATTGGAGAGTATTCAACCATGATGAAGACATCCTACATTTCTTAACTTCCAACAAATCCTACAACGATCAAATCATTGATGAAAATGATCATGATCTTCAGATGAAAGAAAAGCATGAGGAAAACTCCATACCAAAACCTGTGGTTAAACTTGAAGATCTCTATGACATTAAAGACAGGTTCAAACATGTAACCAATTCAAAAATCCAAAGTTCTACCTTAAGGTTTGAATTGATAAATCTTGGTACCGAGCAAAATCCTCAAAATATCAATTTAGGATTAGGACTTTCTGAACAGGAAAGGACAGCATTTATTAGATTATTAAGAAAAAATAAACATGTCTTCGCTTGGAATTATGATTATTTAAAAACATATGATACATCTATCATACAGCATACCATTCCAATGCTACCCAAACAAAAACCAGTTCAACAAAAATTGAGGAAAATACATCCAAACTTAGAGAGTCATATAAAATCAGAACTCAATAAACTCTTAAAAGCAAAGATTATTTTTCTAGTTCGGCACTCAAACTGGGTCTCCAACATGGTACCTGTCAGGAAGAAAAATGGTGACATTAGGATTTGTATTGATTTCAGAAATCTGAATAAGGCCAGTCAAAAAGATAATTTCCCATTACCTACCATGGAGCAAATACTCCATTCAATAGCAGGTTCTGAACTAATGTCCTTTCTAGACGGTTTTTCAGGATACAACCAAGTTCTGGTTCATCCTGATGACAGACTCAAAACTACTTTCAAAACAAAATGGGGAACTTACGCCTATCAGAAAATGCCTTTTGGACTCATTAACAAAGGAGCTACAATCCAAAGAGCAATGGATACAACTTTCAAAGGATTGATCAACAAGACAGTAGTTTTCTACTTAGATGATATTACTGTATTTTCTAAAAGGAGATCCAACCATTTACATGATTTGAATCAAATCTTTGAACGATGTAGAAGGTATGGTATTTCACATAATCCTAAAAAATCATTCTTTTCTCTAGATCAAGGAAAGCTCTTAGGCTTTATTGTTTCCAAAGATGGTATTTATATTGACCTCGACAGGATTAAATAAATTTCTGAAATCCCATTTCCTCATAACAAAAAATCAATGCAATCATTTTTAGGTCAGATCAACTTTGTCAAAATATTTGTTCCCGATTTTTCTCATAGCATTTTACCATTACAAACCATGATTAAGAAAAATTCAGTGTTTAAATGGGGGACTGTGGAAAAAGAATCATTTGATTTAATCAAGCAATCAATAATCAATGTCCCCGCTTTAAACACTCCTAATTTTTCTAATCATTTCACATTGTACACTATCACGTCCGATTTATCTTATGCAGCGGTACTCACTCAAATTAATGATCACAACTTGGAAGCATCGATTTCATTCTTCAGTTCAAATTTTCAAGGTGCTGAACTAAATTACTCCGAAGTTGAAAAACAAGCCTTTGCTGCGTATAAAGCCATCAAACACTACAGGCCCTTCCTTCTAAAAACCCATACAAAATTAATAGTTCCTTTTTCTTCAGTAAGGAAATTACGGATCCAAAGAGAACTAGGTGAAAAAAGGGCAAATTGTGTTACAACACTTCAAGAATATGACTTGGAAATCAAGCCAGCAAAGATTGTTAGAGGCCAAGGTTTTTGCAGGTTATTAGCAGGAGCATCCAACATTCCGGAATTAGGTGACACAGATCATATTGAAGAAATCAACCAGATAAGTATTAGCGATTCTGAATCTCAATATGCAGATTTAATCTTTTATCTGAAAAATGGACATGCACTTCCTAATCTCTCTTACAAAAACAAACGGGCTATAAGATTAAAGTCAAAAAACTTCGTTATCATTGATGATGTGCTTTTTAGGCAAAACTACGATTCGGTTTTATTAAGATGCCTAGAGAAACCTGAAGCACAAAAGGTTTTGCATGAATTACACGATGGACCAGCTGGAGGACATTTTGGAGTTGATACAACAACTCATAAAATCATCCATGCTGGATATTACTGGCCCACCTTATTCAGAGATACTCATGACTATGTAAGAAAATGCCAAAGTTGTCAAGTCTCCAGTGGAAGACAAAGGAAACCAGCTTTTCCTTTGCAACCAGTTAATATTGATCAACCTTTTGAACAATGGGGACTAGACATCATTGGAGAGATAACTCCACAATCCTCCAAGCAACACAAGTATATCCTTACTGCTACTGATTACTTTACCAAGTGGGTTGAAGCAATTCCATTAAAGACAACAAACTCTGAAGGAACTATAGAATTCATAGACCAATTCATCATTACCAGGTTTGGTGTCCCTAATGCTCTTGTTTTTTATAATGCATCTTATTTTTCTGGAAATGCCATGTTTGAGTTTGCTATCAAAAGAGGATTTAAATTGAAATATTCTGCAAATTACTATCCCCAGGGAAATGGTCTGGCAGAATCTACCAATAAAAATATACTCAAAATCATTAAGCGAACTATCGAACAAAATCATAAAAATTGGCACAAATCTTTAGTATTCGCACTATGGGCTGATAGAATAACGCAGAAGGCCTTTATAGGTACTTCCCCATTCAACCTTGTTTACGGGAAAGAAGCAGTACTACCGACCAATTTAGTGCTTCCTTCTCTAGCCCTAGTTCATTTTATCGAAGAAAGACCCTCTTCTTCTATCCAACTCAGACATGATCAGATTTTAAAATTAGAAGAAGAAAGAGAAAAGGCCAAAATTACCCATGATAAACATCAGCAGATAATCAAGTTATCATTTGATTCAACTTTGTCTAGTTCTAAACAGTTGCAGGTTGGTGATCTAGTTCTAAAATGGGACAAAGCACATGAGGATAAGGGTAAACACACCAAATTACAAAAGATGTGGCTTGGACCATTTCAGATCAGTGAGAAGGTAGGCCATTCGACATTCATATTACAAGATCTATCAGGAAAGAGGGATACTCTTCCTGTTAATGGCCTCATCTTAAAGAAATTCTTCAATTGAGGAGGTAACCCCTTCTCTTTTAAATTCGGTAGGATTAGCAATATTTAGGATCATTAGGAAATAAGGTTGTAAAATAGCTTCTATTGGCCTTCGCTATATTGAAATGTTGCTCAGAAGAAGTATTTTTAATATTTAATTTTGTAAAATAGACATCTTAAACAAGAGGAACAATTTCTAGGAAATTAGGTATATTAACATTCTGAAAACCCCATTCTGCTTTTGTGAAAATCCTCTCAAGATTTAGAACTACTTTAAATCATTTTAATATTTTCAAACTGGCCACAAAATGGTTATCAATATCAAAACAAATACTAATTCAATCTTAGCATCCTCAACTCTTACCTTGTCATCCATTTTCTCTTAAGGAGAAAATTGTTCATCCCATTCATCCAAGTTTATGATTACTCAAAGTGTAATTCTAAAATATCTGATATAAAGATAAGGGGTCTTATTACAAGCCTGCTTACCATGATCATTGGGAAATAGTCTAACCAACATTACCAACACTGCATACCAAAACAGGGTAATGGCTTATAAGCATAAGACAAGGGGTCTCATCACGAGCCAGCTTGTTCGATTAGATTACGACCAGTGAATGGCATTGTCAAAACAGCTGGCAACCAAACCAGGACAATGGCTTTTTATCTTACAAAAAATGGAAAAGAAAAGAAATACAAAATATGAAAACATGTTTTGAATTCATTCTTTTAATCATACTCTGAGATGGGAGGGCTCGTGGACAATCAAATGGTTAAAAGGTTTCCCTGTCGAAACTATGAACGTTTGCTGGCAGCAGAGGCTCTACCTATGACAAAGGAGTCAATTAAAAAGGCTAAGTTGGAAAGGTGTTTTGTTTTATCATTATCAACCAATAGAGGCCAATTTAAAACTTAGATTGTATTTAATTTTAACGAGAGAAGGAATTAGCAAAAAAAACATGCTCTTATTATATTCAAAATGTGTGTATACTTATTTATATTTTCCTTTTTGATAAGATATATATCTAAAGAAAGTTCAAATATTCCAATATTTTTTCAGAGATAACTGTTTCTTCCAGCGAATCGCCAATTGTTGTGCTATACAACAACCCCCCATTTCAAAAAATATCACTTTAAGAAAATTATAATTTGAAATGGGTCCCTTTTAGATTAAATTGGTATTAATCCATCACTCTTCTAAAGGTTCGGAAATAATAAAAACATTTTTAAACCTTTTGAAATAAGTGGTCTTAAAAATAAAATGAATAATTCTTTATTATTGCGATAAAGTGATCGCGAGATCGCATATCGCAACAACAAAGGATACATAACCATGACCCATTGATTTTCCCCGATGCAATAAAAGAAAATAGCCAACGGGTATCGGGATAACAAATAACAAAAGGCCCCTCCCCTTTGCCCCGATGCGATATCGCAATCGGCGATCAGGGAATGCAACGCGAACATAATAAACTCTCCTCATTCAAACTCCCGATGCGAGTCGAGCGATATCGCTATCGGCAATCGGGGATTCCATAAGACTCAAATAAAATTACCCAAGCCTTCCTCTGATTGCCGATTGCGATGAGCCCAAAGCGCGACTTTCGAAAAGGATCAATATTATTTCGCTATATGAAATATTAATTATCATTGAAAGCCTTTTCTCTTCCCGATAGAGATTCGCTCACGTCCAACTGCCAAAAAATCAAATCCACGCTTAAACCATTACTCGGAAAATAAAGGATATAACAAGCAATTAAGTGATTGACAGGTTTTAACGGCCGATTAATGAGAATTCATGCCTAAATCCTTTCAGAGATTGCATCCGCGAGAGTCTTATGATAAATCATCCATTTCCCATTGATTGACACAATTTCCTCATACTTGTTTTTAGCCATCTATTCTCTACATTATGTCTATCTTTCTCTTGTGCAGAGTTTTCCGTAGTGACGATGGGAAAGAAATCTAAGAAGTCTGGAATGCCTTCGGCTCTTATGGTAATAGGATAGCATTCCACCGATCTAGGACCAAGCAAAAAGGGATTAATCTCAGATACCACATGTCTCGGCCTTGGCAGCACTACTTGGCAAAGTATTTACAACTTGGTAGAAGACGAGGACCCTCAGAAAACATCGGTACAAGATTCGGCAGGTTCAAGCCGAAAATTTGATGCTACTTTAAGGAATTTGGTTGATTCCTACCTGCATAGGATAGTAGCTCGAGAGCAAATTCTTCCGTATAGGGATGTGGTGAGATGGGAAATCGAGAAAATTCCAATTACAGACAGAACATTTTGTACTGTCGATGGAAGAGTATTTGGTTCATTTCAGCCCAACGATTTCAGACAAATGTACCACTTGCCCGAGCCAGAGAATAAATACAATAAAGCATTCCTGGAGAAGTTTCTAGATGAGAATGAAAATGAGTCAGCACCTATACGAGAATGGAGACAAAACCCGGCGAAACACAAACATGAGTCTTCGGGTAAGTACTTCGTCGACTCCTTATGCTCTCCTTATTGTTATGTTGGAGTCATGATGTGTCGGTTATGGGGATTGCATGATTCTTCCAAGTTTTCCAGAGAGATGGTTCCTTTGATGGAAGCGGCATGTAATAGTGAGATATTGGATTAGGGGACTATATTATCGGATAAATTGGCTACGGCTATTCTTGAGTTCAGAAACAAATCCCGTGTTACTGATAGGTTCATTCCTCCGTTTTATTTTAGTGCCTACATTCTGGATACCCTTTGTTTCAATTCTGAGTCTCCTGTATTAGGGTGGAGATGGACTCCACAGGACCCTATGCCTATTCATGTCTACCACCAGAAATTATGGAAAGCTCATTATAAACACCATTTATACCAAGTCTGCAATGGATTTATGCTACCTCTTTACTATGCAATTTTTGATAAACCTGCCCCTAAGATCTCCTCTCAGGCTGAGATTGACTTGACAGCCCTAGGAACCTGGTTCGGAGAAGAAAAATTCACCTATGTAAGGGTTTTCGGCAGTCAGGCCAGACCTCATGTCCTCCCCCTGTATATACCAGACAAGTTATTAGCTCGCGAAATAGCATATCAGCTTACAACTGCGTCAGCCACTAAAACTCTCATAAATTCAAAGAAGCAAGTTTGGCCTCCTTTTCCTCTTTGGTGTGGCGTCTATACTCTGCATGATTAAAAACATGTAGAGATGGAGGCAGAAAAAATGAACGTCCTAAGTCTCGCTACTCTGCCTAACAGATGTTTTGACCCGAAGAAGGTCATCTACAATGCCCTGGATCAAGCCAAGCTCACTAAATTCGAACACAAGGAAGATGAGTTTGATGACCTGTTCTCCTCCGCCGAGTCAATCTTCCAGGTACAACAGCTAACCAGAATGAGATATCGCGACGACGGGTTGGTAGAATTTAACAAACTTAGAGAACAAAGGTTGCAAACTCTGCCTCTAGATTTGTTAGCTACTACCCCGCCAATTCAATCAAGCGAGCCTGAGCAACAGCTTATTAATGAACCTCCTGCTACATCTGCAATCTATGAAGAAGTCCAGAGAAGAGAGCAGGAGGAACTCCGAAGATTAGAACAGGAAGAGGCACAAAGAAAAGAACAGGAAGACGCACAGAGAAAAGAACAAGAGGAAGCAGAAAAGAAGCAACAGGAGAGAATAAGGGAAGAAGAACAGAAAAGGCAGCAGGAGCAGAGCAGCAAAGAAATAAATGTGGATACTCAAGTGGATCCAAGATTGCTTGAAGAATGGCAACAATCCAATACAATTATAGGCAATCTTGAGACCTCAACTGACGCCAAAACATCCAAAGCTGCCGATACACAAGATACAGCATCACAGGAGGTTCCAAACAAAGGAACTAGTGGTCCACCCTCAAGTACAGTAGTAGAAATAATTCCAAAGAACCCCTCCGATCAAATTGTTTTTCAAGTAGAGGACATTCCTCCACTAGATGTTTTCTATAGCCCGAAACACAGGGTTGTGATAAAACGACAACGGAAGAGAAGAAGGATTGATCAACCTTCTATGTTCCCTGAAAAAACAATAACAGCAAATGTGGTATGGAGAGAAGAATTTGACCCTTCCGATGACCTAACCAAGTTATCTCAGTATGCCGGTGCATATTCGGCAGCCACCATGGATAAGGCATCGAAGGTAAGAAATTTATTGAAGGAAAAGGATCAAGCGATCGCTTTATTGCAAACACAGTTATCGGAAGAGCAGCATAAGTCAGAACAGCTACAACAGCAACTGTCCACACAGCAACAATTAAACAACCAGCTAATAAAACAGTTGCATGAAGAGAAGCAGAGGATTGATTCGGGAGCAATTCAAAAACAGAAAGAACTATCCGAGGAATTATCAAAGTTGAAGGCGATGAATGAACAGATGGAAAAGACAAAACATGATCAAATTTCTCAATTATCAGCTCAGGTAGAAAAGTTCAAGAGTCTTCCCCAACCTGTTGAGTTCAGAGCAGAGGCAATGCAAATTAACAAGGCATTAATAACGCAAATAAGATTGGTATGTCATGAAATCACCCAAGTTGAACCCTTATGCGACATAACATCATCTATAATAGATAAATTAGTGGATTCCAAGCAGGATTTGGAGCAAGCCGAAGACACTTTGACAGATTTTCTTACATGGCAGGACTCTAATGAGGAAAAGGCAGCAAACTTGCCCAAAATCCTAGAATCCCATAAGGAAATCTTATTCACAGAATGGCAGTCCCAATTAATGAAAGCAGAGAGAGTTGTTTCCCGATGCAAGTTATCTACGAGCAATTTAATTGACTTGATAAATAACACTCTCTATTTATCTAACATGATTTCTCAATGTACACCAGGTAAACTATTATCGGCCAAGACATTAGAGCAGTCATGTAATCAAGAGCTTGAAAAGAATGGGAGATTAATCTCAGGGATTAAAATTTTAACTTGGGACACCTATTGGTTGTTCCTAGTAAAACCATACAGTCAGAGAGCCACCCTCAAATGCCTAACGGATGCAATCAGGTGTATCATTCCCGATATACATGATGCCACCTATGCTGCTCAAATCAATTCTTGACTCAACCGCCCTCAAGAAGTGGAGCCAATGCTGGAAATATGCCAACTCAGGACAAAGGGCAAACGGCCAGAAGAATGAATCATCGCTGCCAATTTCCAGATCACTATGGGGGAGATATTTTAAGATCAGATCATACCAATTTAGTAGCATTTTAATTTTGTAGTTTGTTAGCTTAGTTTAGTATTTATAGACCCTTTCATGCATTTAGAAAGGGTCGTAAGTTTTTGTATATGACTTAAGCTTGAAGTTGCACTATTGTACTTCAAGCATATTTTTTTATGAAGACTGGACCAAATCTTTCCAAATTTTGACAATGAAGCTTTGATATGAATGTGCACTATTGCCCTTATTTTAAAGTATTTCTGAATCGGAAGAAGGAATTCAAATTGTGATTGGCGTAGGGAATAATTTGCAGCTCATATGGTACTATTATCTATGTCTGAATTTATTCCTTTTATGTGAATTTTTGTTTGGTCATTTATACTATTATTGAATATATAAATGTGTTTTAACAAGTAAACTTTATGCTTTCCACTATTGGATTTTTACAGTTTGCTATTCTTTCAATCATGCATGCATCAGTAATATAAAAGAGAAGTGTAATATTGCTTTATCAATTACTTCATTCAACTATTTGAACAAAGCAATTATCATTTAAAATAATGTCTTTGTTTATTGCATAGTGTCATCTATATGCCTATCAGCAAACATAGATTATTAAACATTGCACTTAAAGAATAGAATCTTCCCAGGATAAAATAGTCATTTATGTTTTTACTTATAGAATAAGTCTTCCATTTATTATCACTTGTTAGAAAATCTATCATTCATTCACCCCTTTCTATTCACTATTGGGAAACTGGTCCCATTATATCCAGTCGGAGCCACCATCCCAAACGAAAAAGGAGTTGTATTAAGGTCCGGACCGGGTGGTTATCCCCCGATGTTGATGTAACGATTTTCAGGGCATCAACACATCCTCAATGTATTTTACTCAAATTCAATGGACAACAAGGCCTTCTTCCCATAGACCAACTCATAGGGGGTGAATATAGTGGTGGTCTTCCAGGTGGTATTGTAGGCCCAAGTGACCTCAACTAATCTATCTACCCAATATTTTTTGTTGCTGCTAACCAATTTAGTCAGAATTTCCTCTAATGCTCTGTTGGTCACCTCCACTTGCCCAATAGCTTATGGGTGAGAACGAGTGGAGGTTCTATGCTTGATCTTGTGTTGGCTTAACTGGTATTCAATCATGTTGGATGTAAATTAGCTGTCTTGATCAGTGACCAATTCTCTAGGGTACCCAAACTTGTAAAATAAATTTTCCCTTAAGAACTCAACCACCTTCTCTTCTGTTACTGCCTTGATTGCCTTGGTTTCAGCCCGCTTGGTCAAATAGTCAGTGCACACAATGATGTACTTCTTTTGCTTGGATGGAGAGTCAATTGGTCCAATGAATACCATGCCCCTCTTTTTAAATGGCTCAAAAGTCACTTGAGGTTGTATAGGCATTTCATCCCTTAGAGTAGGCTTTCCATTCCTTTGTCACCGATCACACTGACTAGTATACCTTCTCTCATCTTGATGAAGAGTGGGACAATAATAACTAGCTTGTAACACCTTGAATGTTTTCCTCTTGGCTACAAAATGACCTCCACAAGGCCCATCATGACAGATTAGAAGGATGTCAAAGACTTCCTCCTCCCTAACACATCTTCTCAGAATTTGATCCAAGCCTAGTTTAAAGAGGTTTCCCCTAATCCAAGTGAATGGGGAGCTCTTCCTCACAATATTTCTTTTCTCTTTGGAGGAAAAATTTGGTGGGAACTGCGCAGACACCAAGTAGTTGTCTATGTTGGAAAACCATGGAGAGAGAACTGAAATGGCGAATAAGTTTTCATCCAGTAACTGATCATCAACCATTCCTTCCTCCCCTGCAAGCAAAGTTAATCTAGACAAAAAAACTGCAACAACACTTTCCTTGCCAGGCTTATCAACAATAGTTAGATCAAACTGCTGTAATAAAATTAACCATGTACTAATATGGGCATTCACATCAAGTTTATTCATTAAATATTTAATTGCGGCATGGTCAGTATGTACAAATGTTTGATAACCTGTAATGTAATGCCTAAATTTGTTCAAGGAATGCACAATAGCTAGGAGCTCCTTTTTGGTCACTGTGTAGTTCATTTTGGCCTTTAACATATTCTTACTGATAAAGTAAATGGCATACGGAAATTTTTCATTTATTTGGCCTAGAGCTGCTCCTATGGGTTTGTGTGAGGCATCAGCATGTATATGAAAATGAAGGGCCCAATTTGGGCCTCGGAGAATAGGTGCAATGGTCAACTTGTCCTTCAGGGTGTCCAAGGCCTCTTGATAGCTTTTTAACCATACAAATTAAGATTCTTTGGCCAACAACCCAAATAAAGGAGAAGCTAACTTGTTGAAGTCTTTTATAAACCTCTGATAGTATCTAGTTAAACCTAGAACACTTCTAACATCTCCCTATTTTTGCGAAAGTGGAACCTTTGGATGATGGTTATTTTATTTGGGTCCACCTGCATTCCTTGCTGGGATATTGAATGACCTAGAACAACCCCTACAGTCATCAAGAACTCACATTTTTCTGAACTAAGGGACAGGTTCATTTCAATGCATTTGTTCAGCACCTGACCCAAGTTGGACAAAGCCTCCTCCAAAATCATATTTTATACTTTCTTTATGTGACTGAATTAGGGCCCTTTTGAAGTGACTTGTGTCCCACCCTAAAGTCCGCTTTTTATTTTTCCTAAGGAAAAATCTGGCCCTGGTTAGAGTAGCTGGAAATTTTGAGCTCATAATTTTGTTACTTCAAGTGTGTCTGAAGTAGATTGAAACTTATCCTCAAGTAAACTTTGTGGAAAATCAAGTTTTTTCCTAAATAAAATCGAAGGCATCATTTTGGAGCATCTCTACTTAAATTCATCCTTGCATCAGACTTTAGTTTCATTCTTTTAGAAGTATTTGATATGTTTGGATCAATCCATAAAGATGCTTAGAGGATTACTTGAAGTTTTCTTAGCAAGCAATTCTTGAATTAATTCTTGGCATCATTCTTAAGTAGGTATTGAAGTCATTCTTGAGCATATCTTGAAGCCTTCTTTAAATAAAACCTTGAAGTCACTCTTAGCACATTTAAAGAAGTTGTTTGGAGGTATGAACTAAAATCATCTTATTGCATTAGAGGATGAAATTATAGTGGAAAACTTACTAGAAGTTGAATATGTTTAGAAAAAGATAACAATGATTATATTTTGTTGTATTTGGGTCATTATCCTGGGTATAGGAGCCAAAGAGGTGTTTTCATTGTCCCTAAGAGGTGCCCAAGAGGTGATAGGGAAAGAAGTTGTAGCTTCCTTCAAGAGGTTATTTCCTCCTTCCAATGGGAGCTGGTAAATCTTGGGGTTGTAGCCCTTCCAATTATAGCTGGTAAATTCAGAAGTTGTAGCTTCCCTTTTAATATAAATATAGTGTCAATATATATCTTTTGTTCCTTTGATGTGAAGTTATTGGTTAATTATTTTTATCCTACATTGCAAGAAAAAGTGAAATGTTGATTCAAACCAACCCTTAGTATTTCAAACAGTCTTATCCTCCAACACTAATGATGGTGATCTATTAACCAAGTAAAATGTAGTCTCCACTTCCTTTTCCCATAATTCTTATCCTGATCCAGCACCATTGAGCATGCTCCTTTCCTTTTCCATCAGCTTCCTATTCATTCTTTCTCTATCTCCATTTTGCTAAGGTGTGTAAGGAGTAGTATTTTGTCATGCTATACCACACTTCTAATAGAAATCCTCATATTCCTTCTTAAAGAACTCTCCACAATTATTTGTAATCAACACCTTAATCTTCTTCTCTATTTGGTTTTCCACTAGAGCCTTAAATTCTTTAAACATGTAAAAGACTTCAGATTTCTTCCTAAGGAAATATATCCATGTATTCCTTGAGATATCATCTATAAATGAGACGTAGTATGTATATTTACCCAATGATGGGACCAAGATAGGTCCAAACACATCACTATGCACAAGCTTTAATATTATTTTTTCCTTCTTGGCACTAGAGGAAAACCTCACCTGATTCTACTTCCCACATACACAATGTTAATAGAAATAAAAATCCATAGATAAATTAGACATACCTTATACCATACCATTACCATGTGGTATTTGAAGACCCTTCTCTCTAGTATGTCCTAGTCCTTAATGCCATAACATATTCTTTTCTCCAAAGACTACAAGAATTTTTACTCCACTTTCAAGAACAACAGAATTGTTGCACCCATGAATAATAGTATTTTCTGGCAGCTTGTACAAAGCTCTGATTTGAACTACCCTCATCAATAGAAATTCTTTTCGAATCATCTTGAGGGTATCTTTCTTTAACATTTTCTTTACACCTGCATCATCCATCTTGCTTACATAAATTAGATTTATGGCCAATCCCGGAGTGTGAAGAACACCAGGGAGTGGTCTAATCCTTCCACCAGCCAACTTTAGCTTGAATTTTCCTCGTCCTATGATTCTATTTTTCCTATAATCACCTAAGAATACACCTCCACCATCACATTTCTCATACTCATAGAACCACTCCCTATGGGGAGTCAAATGGAAGGATGCACATGAGTCAATCAATCATACCTCATGATCTACATGTGTAATTGAAGAAGCCAAGTATACATCTCCACCTTCATTTGAGGTGGTTTTCACCTCTATAGAAGGAGAATCATAAAATCCCTTTCCTTTCTTAGGAGTTCTAGATCTATATATTTCTTGTAGTGCCCTTCCTTTCCAAATTTCCAACATACTTTTACAATTTTTCCTGGATATTTATATCTCCCGCTGGGTTTATATCTCCCACTTAAGGACTTATTTCTATTTCTTCTCTAGGAGCATCCTCTTATAGATAAGACATCTCCATTTTGGCTCTTTTTTTTTCTGTCTCATCTCCTTCAACAACAAGGATGAGACTATTTCATCAAATTTCAAGGTAGTTGTGTTACTACCTATGGCAACAACCAGACTATAGCATGAGTCTAGTGGAGAAAATAACAAGCTAATGCACTTATCCTCATCTAAAAACTTAATATCAACATATAATAATTGACTTACCACAATATTGAAAGTGTTTAGATTCTTTTTGGCTAATTCTTCATCTCTCATCCATAGGTTATATAGCTTCTTCCATAGAAACAATTTATTTACCAATAATTTACACTAATACAAAGTCCCTAAATTTTCCCATAAATATTTTGTTGTAGCTTCTTCTGAAACATTGAATAACACTAAATCTAAAATACACAATCATATTATGCTCTTTTCCTTCTTATTCAACTTGGTCCAGTCCTCTGTTGACATTGTTATTGGTATAGTACCTAGATCCATAGTGATCCACTGATATTTATCCACCAAGAAATCCTCCATTTTGAGCTTCCACAGCTCAAAACTTTGTATGTTTAATTTCTTGATCTGTATATTTCCATTGTTCTTCATTTCCTTTCACCACAAGAATTGATCTCGTAGATATCCCATTGTAACAAGGTCTACCAGAAGCCTGAGAAAAAACCCTTAGACACAAAGGCATCCCCTCAAATCCAAAATGTGATTTGATACCAAATGTAGGTTTTTAATGTTGTACAAATAATACCTGCAAATGAATTCTTAAAAAAATAGAAAATATACAATGGAGAGAATAGAAAATATACACAAATATTTTTCTCCTAGATCCCAAAATTGTGAAAACCATATTGATTTCCATTATATTCCTTTCAATGTTACAATACATTATATACATGCCCACTAAACCCCCAATCTATTAACCCTAGATTAGAACATAATCGTAGTTCCTTTGACCAGATCAACAAAACCATGGGAAAAACCATCATGTGTAATAACATGAGCAAAACCATGGATGGGTCCCCCAAAAAAAAAAATGAGGAATTACCCCCATACTCATGTAGGGGGGCTATTGTCCCCCTGTGGCCCCCCCATTGTGCCAAACACAACATATCACACATGGGCCTAGTCTTGTAGAGAATATAACACATACCTAATAATGAAGTGGTCAATTCCTACCAAGGTTTCTAAATTTAGGAGTTTCATTGGGGAAACAAAGTACCTAAGGAAATTCATAGCCTCATTTTCAGCAGTAGGCACATCATAATAGTGAGTGCTATATTTCTAGTGGGGGAAGGGTTAGAAAAAATCATGAAGAGTTGAAGAAGAAAATCGGTGCTTCATGGGGTAGTTCTCAACTACACTACCTATGATAATGAGCGATATTCCCTAATGAAAGCTATCAAAAAGTGGAAGCGATATTTGATGGAAAAGGAGACAAACATCCATATTGATCGCTAGTCATTACAATAATTACATGCATAGAGTCAGTTATAGAAAACTAGACATTACAAGTGGATGGATTTTTACAACAAAGTCTATTTGGTGATGAAGTATAGGAAGAAACAAGTTAGCTAACATGTTGTATTCTACGAAAAAGTATGCATTAGTTACCAATAGATCATTATACCAAGAAGATACCAAGTAAATATAGACACGCAATCACATATATGAGAGAAAGTAAAGAGAGAAAACAAAAGTAGTGGTAGACCATCAAAATCACATCTTGTATTAATCCATGATGATCATAAGCTCCACAGATATATATATATATATATTCTCACTATAACGTTGAAGCATATTTATATAATACATCTCTATTTTCATATCTCTTTATGTATACCCTATTTTCTTATATAAGATATAAGCAAAGAAATAACTAAAGTTTTTCCTTTAATAATTTTATAAAATGCATGATTAATTTCAAAAATTATATTTACCTGGATTGCTAGTTTATGTAGTTTATGAAAGTAAATAGATAATGTGGCCCAATAGATGAATACTTAATATAGCCCCTCCTAGTGAGTAGTTAATTGCACTAGCACTCTACAACCTAGTATGAGGGAGGTTATCCTATAACATTACATTTAAAAATAATAAATTAATACTTACATTATCAAATTAAAAATAAAAATAATTAAAAAATTCGATGTCGGTCATAAATAAATTGCTTCAATTTCCACCTTAATTGTGTCGAGAGGCACTCTACAGCCTAGCAGCCTAGTATAGGGAGAGATGTGTAGGCGTAAATGTTTGTAAATTTTAACATTGAACATAATATATATATATAATGTAAGCTTGGCCTTAATTAAAAATTTAGTAATTAATGTAATTTTGACCTTAATAAAATATAATTATGTATAAATAAATATAAAAACCAATTGAACACATCACACAAATCAAAGCAATCTAAAATTTTCGATATTGGGTTAAAAAGGGAGTTCACAGCGGAATTTTAAATTGCACTAAAGGATTTGGAGCGAAATTCTAAAAATGGTGGACTTTTTTTTGTTTGCTAAGTTGTGTGATTCTTGAAATGATTGCATGCTTAACCTTTGGCTTCAGAAAACGTGACCCAAGGGCATATAAACTGTCAAATCACCCGACGATCGCACCTGACCTGGGCCACACTAGCCATTAACATGGATGGATTTTTGCCCACAAAGTTTCGAATCGATGACATTCACATCATGGAGTGCCTTAAGCAGAACACCCCATCATTTTCTATTCTACACCCTATGGACTAAAATGTACACGTAACCTTATTTTCATGTTTAATATTTATTTTATTCACTTTCATGTTTAATATTTATTTTCATTAAATTCATTTTTTATTAAAGTACTATATTGCGTAGGTTTGTATTCATTTATAGTTATATGTTGAATTAAAATTTAATTTATTAAATATAGATTTTTCTATTGAGATTGTGAAATATGATATATGTTAAATATTTTTTTAATGTTGGACCAAAAAATAGGTTCTCAAATAGAAATATCGTTATCAAGATTGTAAAATTCTATATGCCATAAATATTTTTTAATCTAAAAATTAATTTCCATCTCACATTTTTCACTATAAAATTTAAATTCAAAATAAAATATAAACCATACATCAATTTAATCCACTAATTTACATTTAATAAATAATAAATATAATATATTAAACAATAATGATAAATTATATATTAAAAATGAATCACACCCTAAGTGCTTGCATGCAAGTGACAACTTCATCCTAAATGTTTAATGGTTCATACATTAATATCAATGAACACCCCATTAAATGTGCATGGGAAGGTAAATAAGCGAGATCACTTTCTTTTAGTTTAATAATATAGCAACTTAGACCCACCTTAACTCTTTTAGAGTGTAAATAGATTTGATTCCTCTTGGTGCTTAATAGATCTGGAGTTAAGATGGTTCAAGTCTAGTCATACAATATTTGTGTTTTACGTTTAAACATTAAATGCATCTATATTCTAGTTGGTACTTTTGTATTTCTTAATATGGTGTACTCTTCCATGGCATTAAATATGTCACATAACTCACACCTAAACAAATATCCTACCACCATATAGGTATATGCACTATTTAATGTGTTAATCAAAGCTTCCCAAAGAAAATTAAACACCTTATCTTTGTGAATATGTACTTGAATTTATATGTTATGAGCATTGTTAAATCTTGTCAATATGGAAATTGGGATCACATTTAATTTACACACTATACCATTTGCTTTGTTATATCTACTTTTGACAATTGCCATATAATGTTATTTCCTTTGTTATATTTGCATGCATTATTGGTTGTATAAAAGCCCAAAATACTTAGTCACGGGTTATGGATGTAAATAGTAATGACACTAGATGTTTACTAATAATATTAATTATAAACAAATTGTTTAATATCAATTATGAAGAGCAAACTCAAGGAAGTCAAGTCATCTATTTTTTTTTCATGTTCACATATTTCATCTCACTAATATTATTGAATATGTTGATTTGTTGTTATTTTGGTGTGTTCATAATTTTATGTGTTTCAATGTTAAAATTCATGACATGATTATGGATTTGGTTTTTGGGAATCATGATTGTCGTTAGACCAAAACCTACAAGTGTTAGTCAACAATCACATCACGAGAGATAAGGATCCATGATATGTGGTTATTCCATGTTGCAAAATGCATGAGCATTGGTTTATCCAATGTCCAATAATCTCCCTCCAAGCGTGAGCCAGGTGTGTATCGAATTCATAACCTACACTTTGATACAACTTGTTGGGAATCATGATTGTCATTAGACCAAAACCTGTAGGTTTTAGTCAATGATCACATCACCGAAGAAGAGGATTCATGGGAGGCAACTAGTCCATGTTGTAAAACACATAGGGAGCATTGGTTTATCCAATTTCCAACATTGGTATCTAATATAATTATTATTTCATCACATTTGCAAGCCTCTCAACCAATTGGTATGTAATTCATTACATCCCCACTAATACACAAAATAAAAAGAAATAGAATAAAACATGTAACTAATAATTGAATGTAAAATTCTCAAGAATGCAGGAGTTGTATACAAGTTTGGTCAAGCTTATCATAAAAGTAATGCATGGTTTTTCTTTATTTCACATAAAACTATTTAATAATTATGTTTGGGATTACAAAATTTATTAAACTTGGTGAAATTTTCTAACTTGTATGTTTTTCGTTAAGTTTAGATATGAACTTGTATAAAATGAACTCTATCAATGTCATAAAACTTAATATTGGGATTAAAACAATGCGGATTTATTTTTTTCATCCAATAAATAACATTATCGAATCCTCACTCCTTTGTTCTCAAAAATGATCATTCTCATTTTCTTGACTCTATGCATCTTTTTTTTGTAAGAAAATATATTCACATTATAATAACGGGTGAGAAGTTACAAAAAGTACAGCGAAGAGTGCATTATTTAAATCTGAGGGAGGAAACCTGACATGAGGAGTGAAATGACTCTGCCCTAAGACAAAATGATGCATAATGAGCCAAAAATACTGCATTACGAGCCAAAGAATTTTGGAGCATTGCATTGTCCACCTTCAAAAAGATAGAACATGAGTGACCTACAGAGAGGCCAAATTGTAGAGGAAAGACCAACCTGAGAGACACCATGTCAATGAGAGCTAAATTATGCCACACTGAAACTACATAGTTACTTCGTTAGAACTGCATTGCACCTGGGTAGAACCATGAGCCTAGAAACTATTAGTGTTCACCGGATGCTAGTAGCCATAAGGGCTACAGCGAGGAGGAGACAAGAATTCATCAACCACCGAGAGTATGGGAGCTTGGGAGGGAGAGGGATGGGTTATGGGGGGGCAAGGAAACGATGAGGAAGAGGAGCCAATCGGTGGATAATGGGAGGGGGAAGGAGTCAAGGAAGAGGAGGGAATGTTGGGTAGGAATTCCACATGAAGATCACTAGCCAGCCGCCTTAGAGAGGAAACAGAGTGACTTTGGTGAGTTAGGAGATATTATATCCATCCAACAGCTCTCATTCTTTCATGGGTACTATCCTTCAGTTGAAGTGTGAGTAGGTTCCTAAGTGCCCAGAGCATCGGGTGACCCTTGTGTATTTCAGCTTCCTCCATAACCAGGACCTCTATGTGAATGGACTCAGGAATTTTGTTGTCAAACATAGTTTTGATGGTGGCGTCATTGAAGTTGGTGGGTTGTGCCCCCTTCCTTTCCCTTTGTTGAGGTGTTAACCTCTCCACCTGTCATGATTCATGGTCAAGAGGTTGTAGAATAGAATTTTAGAAACAAAGTTGTGAAAAGAACCAAGGAGAATAACAAAAGGAGATTGCAGCCTAGAGGAAGGAATGAACATGGAGGAAGGTGAATTTAATGTTGGGGCATGGGAGAAGATGAGTATCGTACTATAGAAACTGGCGTACAAGAGGGGGAGTGAATGTAGGGAGCACCACTTGGTGTGGAGGGTGAGCCATGTGGTAGTTTTGGTTTGTGGACCTTGGGATGGGAGCTTGAGGCCATTGGGTAACTAGATCCGGGAATAACTTCATGCATCTTTATCTATCACATGTTTTCACTTTATTTTTCTTATTTCCAAAAAAATGAGCTATGCCTAACAATATTCTACAAATATTTTCAGAATTTCATAGCTCATTTTCCTCCCATCTCATCCTAATCCCAAGATCAAGGAGACATGTCCTTTGTAACATTATGTTTGGAACAATGCTTTCGAAGCTAGGAGAGATTCTTAACAAAGTTAGGGGAAAATGCTGAGAAGGGGGGGGTGGGTGAATCAGTATTTTCAAATTATTAAACTTTTTAAATTCATAGCCTAATTTATATATGCGACTTTGGTGAAGGTAACCCACGTGTATACGTGACTATTATTAAGACAACTAGCATATATCCTGTAAACTTACTTTTCAGTTAGTTCAACTTTTTTTATCTTGAGCCAACGCATCAATACTTCATTAAATATTAAATAGACAGTAACCATGTGTAGTAAGAAAAAAATAAACCATCAGACATAATAAACACACATGAACACCAAGATTTAAGGTGGAAACCCAATAATGTGGGAAAATGATACCTCTTGTTGTCATCTTTGTCTTCTTTTTAATATAAATAAAAGCTTTTACAATCTTGTATTGGCAGAAACTCATACCAGTATGTAGTCACCCACCTACAGAAGGATCCAACCTTCACTCATTCTTCAGCACCAACTGGAAGGTAGCACCAACCCCCTGATCTCGTTTACCGACACCCATTGAAAGGGAGCTCCAACCACCTGATCTGATATACCAACTACCACTAGAAGGAAGTTTCAATTCCCTCATTGAAGGCTCCAAGCCTCAACACTTTTGGGGACCACATTTCATAAATTTTCATACTGGATCCACCTACTTCAACACATCACAACTTGTAGGCCATGTTTCATCAAATTTTTAGACTAAACCCGCTACCAACATTTAAGCCCAAAACCAATCATCAAAACTGAAACTTATTACTACACTCAATCATCATTTGAACTAACCAAACTCTAAATCAACCAAACCAACCAATTATTGAAACCTAAATCAATCAAGTTAAATAACCAGAACAGTCAGTTGGTTGTAACTAGAATACCAATCAACATATTGCACATCACAAAAACTAGATTATGTTATTGCAAACCCTTATCAACCATATGTCAAAATCTATACGCTACTTTAGAGTAAAAAACCCCATGTTTGTACGCGCTTTCCATCAAGCATACCCGCGTACAGATCTTAAACCACTGAATCCTGAAAGTGAACCATTGCCATCCTGAACTAAACATTGTGTCTGTTATGTAAAAAAATAGTTATTATTTAATTTTAGGTTAATAAGACAAAAGGGCACGATCATAATATCATGCCCTTTCCCCAAAGGGTTCCCATGGCGATATATAAGCCAAGAACCCCCACTATAA